>JAXQQM020082008.1:0-188374 GCA_034641835.2 Pinus albicaulis | reverse complement strand
ACTGAGATCCCAATTATATCAGTAGTAGGGGCAAAAGGAACAATGTTGTTCTTAACCCAATTATGTGCTATAGCCAGCTGGTTCAGAGATGGGATTTGGTCATTACTAATACCTACAAGTAACCCAATTCCCGTGTTAGCAAAGGCTTGAAGAATTGCAGGATCTGCTCCATGTATTCTCAGCTTTGAAATAGTTTTGCTCTAAACCAGCTTTGCTACTGCAGATGGGGGAGGAATACTGTCTGTCGTCTGTCCATAGTTGACACCCAGAGCTGGTGAATGCTCCACCAACATCCTACGTCTGCCTATTCTTTCTATAACAATTCACATAAACACAAAATAAAGTGAAAAACAGAGATGAAAATAACAGAACCATGTGAATACCCGTATTAAAAATCAATAACCATGAGAATGCCATTATTAAAATTTGCATGTAACAACATGGCCAGACCTAGCAATCCCAAACATACACAAATATAATGACACCAAAATTACATCACAACAAACATCCGAAACAATTCCATGCTATTAGTTAAGCCACCACTGCAGGAAAAGCATATTAACATAATCATACCAGTAACCAGTATTAGAAATCCTATAAACAACACAACACTATGAATACCTACTCATACAAATTTACAGACCCACAACAGAATTTTCAAATCTTGTCCACAGCACAATCATGTGAATACCAACATTTACAATCACATCAATATCCTTCAGATTTATATAAACACTAATAATCATACCAACAAAGAGCATGCACCAGACAATGGCTGAAGAAGGGTTACAAGTTACAACTGCTGAATTACAGACAAATAAATCTTGAAGGCCATCCAGTATCCATCAGCATTCATATGCTGTAAATATCGAGTGACCTCTACCATTCTATGTCTGTAAATAAAAATGAGGATTACCTCTGCATGGGATGCAATATATGAAGAGTGGAAGCAACATTGTAATTGCACATACTCTTACTATGGCCTCCATGCTAAGAAATGTCAGTAATTCAACTCCTTTGCTTAGCTATCCAATTCTGATCAACTCCTCCCCCTTCCAATAAACAAACTTATTGATAGCATAACATAATTCACGCCTCTTCCTTTCGGCGTTCCCTTGCACCTCCCGGTGCAATTGCTAGTTAATGTTGATAGCAGACAACATGTGATGGAGGGGGAAAGAAAGATGCCTGATCCCGTGACTAGGTCCACATGTCACATTTTCGATTTCAATGTCTAAGCAACCAGAAACGATCGATACACAGTCATCTCCTGCGATATCATGACAGAAATCCTCCATGAAATCTTTATTATGCACATACTATTCTTAAAAAATCTACAATACCATGTGTTAGAGAATAATTTCTTATGTTTATTGAAATTATTCAATTAAACATGTGTAAGGATCAAATTACAAAGATCGTTGTTTCTCAATACCAAGATATTCAAATTTTCTTGTAGGTTGGAGTCTATAGGAATTAGACATCAATACAATTTTTCTTGTCCATTCCAATTTATAGAAATTACTCTTCACAATTTTAAACATGTTCAAACTTTCACCACAAATGTTAACATATCTCTAGAGCATAAAACCCAAATAAAAAAGAATTAAACCTTATGTGCCGCATAGAAATGTGATTTCATGGACTACTATGATTAATGGGTATGCTCGGGAAGGAAGAGTCGATGATGCACGAGAACTGTTTAACAAGATGCCCAGGAGAGATGTCATCTCTTGGAATGGATTCAACTATGATAAGGTTTGGCTGACACAAAACTAAGACTGTAATGGAACTCAGGTGTAACAGAGCGGATTAATATCCTCGCTGCCTCAGGTACCTTCAATCCTTAAGAAGGGAAACCCTCACTAGTGGATATAGGAAGTAGATCAAGCACTTGTGCTTAAAACAATCTGGTCACTGTCACATAATTTGCATCGGAGCACCATGTTTTGCCTCTGCGTAGGGTCTGCTCACCCTACCCTGGTTGAAACGAAGGGTTTCGTAGAAATAATGAAGTCTAAATACTCGGGAATGACATTTCAGCACTAAGGACAACTTCTGCGGCAGAGACATTTGACAAATTGCGATTTGGTTATGAAATCTGTAACACAGAGATGTATAAATTAATGGAAAGGCAAAAGGGGGAAAAGGAATAATCCTTCTGTGGAAAAGAAGGTATTGGTTGCAAGAGGTTGGTGGAGTAGCAGAAAGAAGAGAATCTGCTACTATAAAGCTAAGAAATCAATGGCATCCCTGTAAAAACAAATTCAAAAGCAATGGTTATTCAAAAGCAATGGAATGCCAACGGTAGAAGAAATTTACTTTTTCCTAGAGGATTCCTCATACTGAAGTTCTGAGTATTATGATGTGACTGCTTACAGTGGATGCTCTCTGGTGTTCAAACTGCTTGAGAGCAAGAGGATACCATAACATATTGGAGTTTTAGCATCTTCCAGTCTAAGAAAAACTGAACACTCATACAGGTGTGACTGGACTGCTCATCTTTGCAGGCCTGTGGGAAACTTGATGGCAGAGGTAATTTTTTATTGTTTGAAGAGAAGCTGCAAAAATTTGCAGAGGTACATGTAATAGGATGTTGTAGAAGATTTCCTTTTTACTTCCAACAGAGCTCTCTGGAGCGTTATCAATCTCAGGTCTGACATGTACAAAATCTAACTGGACTCTTGCATATGAGTAACAGAGTAACATTCTCTGCCTTTTTAGAAAAGAAGAAAAAAATTGAACACTTGTTTCTGGGGTACTCCAGCATCTGATGATGCTGCAGTTGTTCCACTGTCGCTCTGGGGTACTCCAGCATGTAATGCTGTTACAGTTGTTCCATTGTTACCGTGATGTATTGCTACATAACATTTGGGTAATGGCCAACTATACAACATGGAACAAGAATAGAAAATTAGCCTATTTTTAAAGACTTGTACTCCATCTTTAACAAGGTCAGGATTGCTTTCATAGTAATTAGCAGATGCATCATAAAGTTTGTTGGCACCCAAAAATTCTCTAGAAAAAGATTTATGGCCCCTTGCACCATTTATGGCCCCTTGCAAGATTTATGGACTTCCCCTTGCACCATGAACAGAGAGTTACTTGTCAACTCTCCAACAATTCAACTCATCCCAAACAGGCTATACAAGAATGAAAAAAGTGTTTGTAAAACAGGCCTCCACCATGCAAGAGTGATAAATATCCACATCTTCCTTTTGAGATATCTAGACAAAGAAACCTTCAGAAGAATCTAAGCAAGGAAATGATTGTTATGGCCTATGGACTAGTCATTCCAAATCCTGAACCAAATAATGATCAAGATGGTCTCACCCCTAAGGACCATAATCATCCCTCGCTAGATGGGGGGCTTATCCCAGCCCAATTTAAAATATAACGCTCATTTGTAACCCAGACTATTAAGAATTGGAATATGACAACAAACCACTGGAAAAGAACTTGTAGTTCATCAGCCTGCCTTTTTCTCAAAAGGATAAATAGAATGCTAAAGGACATTTATCCCCTGAGAGAACAAATTAAATTGAAAGGTCACAACTTAAGGAAGACTTTCACCTAAAACATTCAGTTAAGTTTAATTTTGAAAAATGATAAAAATATTATTTCCAATACTGTCTCTTCCAAGATTAGTATCAATCCTCTACATAATTGGTATAAGTACAGGGTGTGAAATAGTAAAAAAATCCTTTGTCAGGAATTGATGGGTACAAAATGGTTCAATCAGAAACCAACTTGAGATGCAACAATGCAATTATAAATAAAGTTTTGGGACTTTATAGAATTTATACTTTCTTATACAAGCCTTGAACAAAATCTGGAATGCCCCTCTAGATCCAAAGGTCATTTTTGTATGGTCTTTGTTGCATGGTAGCCTTTCTCTTGCCCAACACATGTGATATCTAATAATAGCCTTTGCACGTGGATTTCTATGGCCAGGTTGTAACTAATATCTTTTTTTATTTTCTAGGAAGGAAAAAGCTAAAAAGTGGCTTGGAATTGAGCCATGGATCTCTATGGTCACTTTTCAATAGGTCCACTTACTTGGAAGGCCACATTGTTGGGAAATAAAAGAATATGAACTATTATGTGTGGACAATTATTTTAGTCACTGGAAATATTGTAACAATATTAAATTCAAGAGTTGAGATATTGATCAAATTTTTCTTGAGCTGACAACGAGGAAATCATGTATAATTTATGTCTGCAGAATGAGGAGTTGAGATATTTACCAAATTTTTTCTTGGGCTGATAAAATGGTTTTCATGTATAATTTGTGTTCATGAACGGAGGCTCAAGTTCACTAGTTGACCATGGACTTAAACATCTTTGCCAAATGGATTCGACAAAAACTTGGGAAATACTCACAATTACAAAATACAAAGTTATAAATATAATTTGACACATGCCGAGCAGAGGTCAAATGGAGTAAGTCTAACTTGTTCAAACTTGGTCAAACCGAGTTTGACTCAAGAATATGATGAAAAAATCACTTAGGATCTTATCAGAGTCAAACTAAATAACTCACAAGTTTCACTCACAGTCCTAGTAACTGTACTTCCATGCTCTTTAGTGGGTGGGATTCTCCTCAGTCACCCCCCCCCCACTTTCAAGTACTCTTTAGATGCTCCAAATCAATTCCCACTATCTAAGTATGATATGAACAAGGTGATTGGACAGGATCTACAGGAAATACATCCAGCTGAGTTGAATCACATCCCCTGAGTGTCTTATACCCAAGATGGCTTTCTATTTGAGCACTTCATGCAACTAAAAGAGATGAATGTAAAACCTAAATATACATGGAAAAACTTGTTGCAGACCTTCAAGATCCCTTTTGGAAATTTTTGAGTAGGCTCTCACTCAGTTTGGGTTGAAACCAATCACCAAATTCGATGCCTTAATGGGACTTTCCAGCTATAACACTTGGAACACACAAGGTCAAAGGAGAATATCCTATCTAGATGTCCTATTTGTGAGAACTAGAATTTTTAATACATTACCAAGAATCAGGTGGATCCCTCTCTAATTTCTTCTATTATCCATACTAGCAAGCCATAACTACTATTCATGAGAAAAATTGTCAAGACTGGATCACCATCCCTACAGGGACCCCCAAACAGTCTCCTTTGATTGTGCTATAATTTCAAGATGCCATGGAAGTCCTGGAATAGTGATTCCTCAACTTCTTGGTGAGTAGTGTTCGGTCTTTGTACAAGCAGATGAAAGTTGCTACTGTTTTTCCCAATATTATCACATTGAATTTACCTATCAAAGCTACTCCACAGCTTTAGAAATCAAATAAGTTAGTATTTTTTGCAAAATGGGTTTGTAAGTATGCAGCTCAAATCCATATACCTTTAACTACATCATTCAAGGGTTGTGTGATAAAGGTAGGACAAAAGAAGCTTCATATTTCTATAAAGATATGCTCTACAAATGATTGTTTCCTAATAAGCACATTTATAATGAGTTTGTCAACAATATTTCACTTGAAAGAAGACTACAGGATGCCAGTAAAGCTCCTAAAGACATGGTAGATCATGGCATGGTGCCTAATTACATCACTTATAGGATTGGTATGGATATGAATTGTAATAAAGGCAGGCGGTGGGAAGCCTCCAAACTTCTTTGTGACCTTCATGATAAGAGACATTGCCTTGATGAGTTACCTTACAGGAGATTGGATAATGACTTCAATTTGCTGAGCATGCAAGGGTTGCATTTGATGAGATTTGAGAGTTTCTCTGTTGAATTTTGTAGCTTGGGAGGTACTCCACATCGCTGGGTACTTGGCTTGTGTGAGTTGGAAACACAAAATCTCTTTAAGGACAAAATACCCAAGCGGGGGGGTCTTGCACCCAAAGCAAGCATGGTTACATGTGTGGCACCCTTAATTGAAAAAGGGGAAACTAATACAAGTTGCAACTATGGGAGCATTGTTAAAATGAAGGAAAAGACTTTTGTATTTATATGAGTGGGATAAATGACATAAAAGTTCAGGTCAGCTTGGTTTGTAGGCATTCCCTTTAAGGGCTGATTGTTGCACCCAAATAGTACATAAATAGAAGAGGGTTTTGACTTCATTTGGCACATCACAAGAGAAACACATCATATGAGAATAATTTTTGAAGTAACCACAGCCTTTAGGAGCCTTTTCAAAGGATGAAGGAGCTGAGTTTCTTGTGTCTTTTTCTGTGATTGGTACAGGCCAAGTTTGGGCAGTTGGTGGCTGAGGTTGAGGGTAGTTTTGTCCTCACTTTTATAATGTAATTCTCTATGAATCAGGCTGAACATTTCTGTGCATGTTACAGGAGGGTTGAAACCCTATATCAGATATGGAGAGAGGTAGATAACCTTGGAACAACATGTATTAGGCCGAGTTACAGTGCAGTGAAGGGAGGCTTGAAGAGGAAGGGTTTCATGGGTTTTGATGGATATTTATAGGCCGATATATGGGCTAGTGTATTTTTGAACAAATGCCCTAACGAAAGGGCCAAAAACTAAAGATTTGGTGCATAGTACGAGTAGAATTAAGGCAGTGGAAGTCATCCATTGCAGAGGTATGTTTGTTTTTCTTCCATGTTGATTTGTTTCTAGGTGGTGAGGTATTTTGGAAAGTTTGTGTGGGCAGCTTAAGCAGAGGTTGGAGGGATATTCAAAGTTACCCTATTGTGCCTTAAGTTCAGTCCTTGAGGACTACAAGGCTGATAGGAGAGGTGGAGTTATTGGAGCTTAAAGGTTGATCCTTTGAAGGAGAAAAGGACAACCAAGAGGGCTTATTGTAAAGCCCCAGTTCACTATATTGCAAAGGTCATATTCAATGGAAAGTAGGCAACCTCCATTGCCCTAAGACTTGTCTTTTGTGGAGAAATAGTGGAGAAAGTAGTGGGCACAAGGAATACCCTATCTGTTGACATCCTTGATGAACTAAGGAGCAACTAGAGCATAGAGTTGGTTGAACCTGTGTTCAGTGACCTAAAGAAGTTGTGCTGACTGATAGAGGCAGATTGTTGAGCTGCAAATTGGGAAGCAAAAGGACCAGCATATGTGTTAGGAAGCAAAAAAACCAACACTACATCAGCAAGTACGTCAGTTGTACTTTGCTCATGATAGATTGGTTATCATAGATTTTTTATTTTCTTGTATCAAGTTAATTGTAAAGGGCCATGATCCTTGGTATGGGAGCCGTAGACTATTGTATTAAAGATTGTTTATATAACAAAGTTGGGTTTGAAAAATTTGTGTCTTGTGTATATTTTGATTCACTGCTAATGTTTTCCACTATGAAAAGTAGTATTGCTGTGGCATTAGGGCGTGTTCGTGTCAGAGATTGTAATACCCAAACCAGATTATTGAGTGCCATGGGAAATCAACAATTCCCAGCTAGAGAGACCATCAATGGTATCATGCATAAGTTGGGAATGTTTCTGAGGTTCAAGAATCATTTTCCAAATTTGGGAATGTTTCTAAGGTTCAAACGATCTATCATGTAATGTATTTGTTTTACCTTTTAATATATGCGTTTTTTTCTTGTAATGAACACATGCACATGTAAATGCATGCACCCCCAAGTGTGTTGTGAGAGAAAACTGATGGGCCAACTTGAATGGTTGGGTACTTTAAGTTTCATGAAAAATGTTGAGATTCATTTCTTGGGAGGTACTCCAAACCCTAGGGGATAGGGTTGTGGAGGAATTGACATCACAAAGTCACTTGTGGGCTAAGAACCCAAGCTTGGAGGTTTTACATCCAAAGGAGTGGGCCCAAAACCAAGAAGATATTTGATGGTTTGACCCTTGGGGATGGAATAGCACCGTTAGAGGAGCAAGGGGAATCTTCAAGCACCAAGAAAGGAGCTCTAGAAGTTGAGATAATAATTTTTTAATGTTTTTTGTGGACTTGTAGCACAAAAAGAAAAATTTCCTTGACTTAGGACATGACCTTAAGGGAAAGATGTTTCCATGAGAAGATTCATATATATAAGAGTGAGAAGAGCCTCATTCTCACCTAACCAAGTGTGAATCATCATAAGAGGAGAAAATTTGAAGTAGCCACAACTCAAGAGGACAAGGACGAAGCAACAAGGGGTTGGTTTTTGGATCTATTTGTGTCCATTGCAGGTCTGAGTTAGAGAAGAGGGCCAGCTGCTTGGGAAAATGTCTGATTTGTGCATGTTGGAAATTTGAACTATTCAAGGAGCAGGGGTCGAGAGTTATGTTGGATTGCAGGTAGGGCCAAAGCCCTGCAGTGGTTTGTTTGGAGGTAAAAAGTTTTGTTTTGAGGGCACAAAAAAACTTAGCAAAGTTTCATGGGAAGGCTGAGTATGATGGTAGATAAGGTAGTCTGTTAGGGAAGGTTCCAGCACAGTTTTAGAATAGAATTGAGGCAAGATGGAGGGATGTTGTAGTGCACTAACCAAGCCAAAAATCTCATGTTTGAAGAGTGCACAAGACTGTGAAAGAGAAGAAGAAGAAGGTGTCTTGAAATCAGAAGTAAGTGTTCTCCTAAGTTGGTGTTTTGCTAGATGGTTGATTGTCCTAGTTTAAGACAGATTTTGAGCAGTCAAAAGGAACATTTTTGGGAGAGTTGTAGTGGCTTGCTCCAAGCCCTAAGTACAACCTCTTGAAGGACAAAGAGGAGTTGTTAGAATGGTAGAAGAAGAGAGGTCAGGAGTTGACTCTTTGAAGGGAAAAAGAATGATGCCAAGTGGACCATTTGTTGAGCCCAAGTTTACTGAAGAGAAGGACATCTTGCAGTGATAGAGGGCAACCCTCCATGCCCTAATTTTTCCTCATTGGAGTGGCATAGCAAGACAATAGAGGGAATAAGTCCCTAAGAGTTAAGGAGCGACAATGGGTAGTCTAGTAGTTGTTCACAAGCGGAGTTGTGAACAAACCGAAAGAAGACCCTATGTGTTGATTCGTTGATGGACTAATGATCAAATAGAGGGAAAATTGGAGAGTTTTGTTCAGTGAAATAAAGGAGAAAGATCCATTAATAGAGGCAGATTTACAGATTGGGAGCAGAAGGACCAGAAAATGTGTTCAGGGTACAACCAAAGGGAGCTGTGAAGCGCGCTACATCAGCTAGTCGACTAGTTGTATCTTGTTCAAAGTAGATTGGTTTTCATAGTTGTTGACACCAATTGTTGAAGAGAACTAAGTAAAATCCATCCACCAATACATGAAATTGCTATGAAAATGTGTACCTCTCCCATGAGAATGTGGGTTTCTAATAAGCATAGAGTTTTAGTTAAGCCCTCGGCTTCACTAGCACAGAAAATAATAATTTAAAATGAAACAAAAAAACACATCACGACGGAAAATCAAAAATATAAAATGTGGTCTATGACTGCTACTCGACACTCAGCCTGCTACTCGATACTCAACCAATCCTACATATTTTTATTATTTTTGGCTATTGTGCACGGATATAACTGGAAACAAAGGAGAAGAGCATTCTACTACATTTTTAAACTTGAGAACATTTAAGTGATGTCAAAGCAGGTTGAGCGCATTAATAGCAATGAAATAAAGATACCCAAGCATGGAAATATTTACCAATGAGGATTTCTTGATTAAATATTGAGATTATTGCATTGGAAATAGATGGGGAATGCATCCAACATTGTCTTACTAGGCATTTCTTCCAGAAAATCAAGTGTAAGATATACTATGTTGTCTCTTGCCATTTCGTCCACAAAAATAAATTGTAAGCTCTATTATGATATCTCTTGTTAGCATGCAACCAAAATCCCACTACAAGGAGGCCTCATATCACAAAATAAAAAAATAAGAGGTGAAGGGAAAGTGAAAAATAACACGTTGGCATCTTACCAGTCAAGAAGCTTGACAGGAATCCTAGATCAAAAAGACGTTGGATGAGAGACAGAGTTCATTCATACCCAGAATTATTTTGGGCCACCGTGACCAATTTCGCCCCCTCAGCCAAACTATGGTGCTGATGTTGTAATCACCTTCTCCTTCGCCATGTATCTCTTCTCTTCCATTTGATGATGTTGCTCACCCCATTGCTGCCAAACCCTAATAGACTCAATACCAGTTAATTGACAGAAATCTCGCAGAGAAAAAAAAATCGGGACTGCCTTGTTTCGATCCTCTCATGCAGGTATTTACTCACTCTGCCCGTTTCGAACCTCCCACAAAAGTGAGTAGAAACCTATAATAACTCCACATAATCCAATCCTCCATAGCCAGAAATACCACATTCCCATGTTGCATACTTGACAGAGCCAGTGATAACACATGCCCATGTTGGGTACTTGACAGAGCTATGTGAAGGAGGGTTTCATTCGCATATCGTCCACTCAATTCTAAAGCCAAATATTATGGAATTCCGTTCAATATCTGAATCTTTAGTTTCTCGATTACATATCTTCCTAAGCCATTTCATTTTGCTGCATTTCATTTCGATTTCATTTCGATTGCAGCAAGTGCGTTGGCGCCATAGCGTGCATTTCATTTCGATTTCATTTCGATTGCAGCAAGTGCGTTGGCGCCATAGCGTGTAAATGAAATTTTTGTAGTGAAAAAAATTGAAAGGTTGTAGAAGTGTGTTGGCGCCATAGCGTTTAATGAATTTTTTGGAGTGAAAAAAAAATTGGAATTTTGGTTTTTATTAGGAACCAACTAAGACCTTAGGGAAAAATATTATTTTGGAAATCAACTTGAATATTGGACTTTATTTTATATACATTAAGTCAAGATCAGTGAATTTATTTGAATAATCTATATTAAGCCAAAATCAATCAATTTATTCGAATAAATTAAAAATTAAAAAATTAGGATGAGATTTTAAAGTAGAATAAGTGGATCGTTTTTTGGTTCAACTCTCGCTCATGAATAATGGAAAAATATTTTCTTATACCATCTTCTCTTCCCTTTTGGATTACAAACCCATTGACCTAATCTTAAAGCTGAATTGAAACCTAAGACTCCCTCCACTTTAGATGTAATCATTTCTAGTTCTCAAAGAGGCTAGAGAACTTGATCATATTTGAAATTAAAGAAGTAGTTGGCTCACTCTTTTCTGTTTAGAAATCAATATTGGAACATGTAAACCTTACTTTAAAGAGTTACTTGAAGCAAATTTTGTGGCTCCAATAATAAAGAGGGAAAAATATGTTAGTGGAGATATATGGGTAGTATGAAAAATAAAAATACCATTCTTCATGGCAATACAAGGCTTGGAAATGAATCAATTTGTCCTCACAACTCAAAAGGAAGAACAATATCAGTGTCTAAAATCCATGAGTGTATGTATAAGCATAATAAATGATAATAATAAATTATTTAAATAATCAATCAATCGCTCTCTACGCTTCACCGCGCATAGGGTTTATGGTTCTGCGTGGGGTGCTCGCCTGGCTAGGGCTCAGCCCAATGGTGGAATCTCAAGACCCTCCTCTGCCTCCACCTCCTCCTCCTCCTCCTCTTGATGTCGAGGCATTCAAGCTTCTAATCGCTTCCCAACCTAAGAAGAAGAAGCAGCTCGCCTCCAAATTTGTCGAGTGACTGGATGAGATTCCCTTGGTGGAGGCCTAGATCACTCGAAACTAGAAGCCCCTTATTGCCAACAACGTTACCTCATACTTCCTAGGTCGAGGGTTTTTTCTGTTCGAATTCAACACCAAGGAGGATAAGGACCTGATATTCAGAAACGAACCCTATTTCATGGGTCCTAAAGGGTTTTACCTAAATTTCTAGACTCTGGACTTCGACCCCTCGGAGGATGTCCCATCTGTCGTTCCAGCCTGGGTCAGGTTCCCAAACTTGCTGGTGCACTGCTGGAACTAGGAATCCTTGCCACAAATCGGCAATGCCCTCGGGAAATTCATAGACAGAGCTAATAACAAAGACCAATATGACTGTGCCAGAATCTGCGTGGAGGTGGACCTCGAAGTTGGGCTGCTAGAAGCCATCAAGCTAACGGTGGAAAACTGGTCCCATCTAGAGAAATTAGATTACGAACAACTATCATTCAAATTATGCGGATGTCATGAGTATGGCCACTTCGCCAAGAACTGTCCCAAAAATGCAGCCCTAGAAAAGGAGAAAGAAGAAGGATGGCAGCAAGCCAAGAATCCCAAAACGAGCCTTAAGCCAGGGCCAATGGAGAAAGCAAAGGTAAGTTTAGCACCCACATAGAGTATTCCTAAAGCCAAACCCTCCCAGAAAGGCCAAGAGAATAGCTTTGCAGCCTTGAGTTCAGAGACAGAGGAAGTCCAATAAATCGATCCACAAAACATGCAAAAGGACCTCCAAATGCAAGAAACCCTAGCAACATTGAAGATAGGCGAATATCCTAGAGGAACCTTGAAAGACAAAGACTCTGTCACCGAAGGGGAAGATCAGGATTCGGAGGAGTCAGAGGAAGAAGGAGAAATTGGGGACTCCCAAACTTCGGTCAGAAGATCTACCAGGGGATGAAAATCCTCCAGGGAAAAGAGAGAACAAGAAACCTACAAGGAGAAGTTGCAGGGGACCCAGCTGACCCTGGAAAAGATGTTGGAAAAAAACCCTAAAGCACACAGAAATCAAAGTCAGGGCTCTAAAGGAGCCCTCTCATCTCAAAAAAGGAAGTAATGAAGATCATCTTCTGGAACTATAGAGGGATGGGTAGCAACCTAAAAGAAGAAGCAATGAAAATTCTAGTAAGGTTGGAAAGCCCCAACATTCTTCTCATCCAGGAGACCAAAATGGAGGAAATGGACTTTCTCCATAAAAGCAAACAATTTTGGGGAAAAGGGGGAGTTGTCGCAGTCTCCTCTAGAGGTGCCTCAGGAGGGCTGGAGATTTAAATATTTATAAGTCATTAATAAATCTTAGTGTTTGATATGTTTCTCAAGAAAGGAACCTATTGGACAAAATGGAAAAATAAAATGCATTGAGGTATACAAAAATTTCCATGCACACCATAGAACTAAGCTACTTCAATAATATTTGTCCTCGTGTCATTGATAAATTTTTCCCTTATTAACTAATTGATATTGTGATTGTTAAGTTATTTGATAAATTGGAATGTATCAACCACTAATTATACATGTTTTTTATTTCAATGTTTTTAATAATAAAGTGTCAAACGTTTAGTTAAGAGCTAGTAGCAATAAGGATTAATTCAATTGGTAAATTCTCTTGCAAAAGAGTTCATAGAGCTCATGATACAAAATCTTATTGATTCTTTTAGGGTTACTAGTTGGTATTTTAGTTTCTAGTTACTATTGTGTTCCATTTGAAGACAAAGAAAGGGAGTAAATCTATGGTATTGAAAATGTACTAGCCTCCCTTACAACGTTTAATACATTGGTGAGTGAGGGAAAATATTCTTTGAAAAATGAAATGAACAATAGTTCATTTACTAAGTAATAGGCACATATTAATAATATATAAGATATATATGATAAATATAAGGGAGCCATTTGTAACACCCACTCCCGAACCATTTTATGTTATGATTAGTTATTATCCTACCTACTAGAAGATTGATCGCTTGGTAATTTCTTGTTAGTATTACTACCATACATACAAGGTATGTGTATGTTATCTACATATACATAACTCACATGGATATGTTAGTATTCCATGGTTTATTATGCTAAAACATTGATTAATGATTAAGCTTATGGTTAGCATTAATATTGATTAAGCTTGATAAATTTTTTAACTATAGCCTTATGAATAATTTAATATTAAATTAATTTTGGCCCTCTCATGACTCTTTTACTTTGATTAAATAACTAAAATCATTTGACTATTTATCATGTATTAATTCTTATTGTTTGGGTTTGTTGATGTTTTGGGGAGAGAGGAGAGGAATAAAGTTGAAAGAGTTTGGATACTAAGGATTCTCTAAGGAGGCTAAGAGAGGTGATAGCTACTTGACGATCTGAGCACATTGTTTGAAAACACTATGGGTGGAAATTAGGGCTTGGGCACAGAGGGTCAGGGAATTTGGGGAGGTTCCCTAGGGCTAGGATGTTGGAAAGGTCGTTCCTAGTTGGTTGGGTCACAAATTTAGTCAGGTGGGCCATGACTCTTTGCCTCAATAGTTGCATGTACCATCGCATCGATTAATATTATGTCGCCGCCCCAGTTTCCTTCAGTATCAAGTGACATCATAATCGATGGATGTAAAGTTCAGCTGTACATCTAACACTATCAACACTCTGGTTTTGGACCATTCCTCTATTCTCCCAAGCTTGGTTCCAGACCGAGGAACCTTTGAGGTTTCCAGAGAGCCTGATTAGAGACTTCAGGTTGTGAGATGGGGCATATTTTTCCTTCCAGAGTGCTGCTCAAGAGGTGTTGGGGCTGGTGATCCATCTCCACCAGGTTTTGGCACCCATAACTTTTCCCAACAAGTCTGGGTCTCTGAGACCAAGCCCCCCATCTTTTTTAGGTATGCAGATTTTTCCCTAGGCTACTAGGGCCCATTTTCCCTTATTCTCTTGTCTTTCCATAAGAAGTCTCTTTGAATGGTTTTTATTTGGTTTGAAATAGATTTGGGAGCAGCAATGATCGAGTACTGGTATTGAGGAATGGCTTTCAGGACTAAGCGGACCAAGACTAATGTGCCCAGGATATTTAAGGACCTGAAAGTCCAATTGGAAATCATTTTTGTTTTCAATTTGGTGACCAAAGATTCCCGGTTGGCTTTGGCTAGGGGTTTATTAGTCAGGGGAACTCTGAGGTACTTGGAGGGGAAGGTGTTGATCTGAAAGCCGCCACTGCGAGCTATGTTGAGTTGAATGGTCTAGGGTTTATGGGTTAAATGGGTTTAGGGTTTTAGAGGTTTAGGGGGTTGGGGGATTTAGCAGTTAAGGATTTTAGGGGTTGGGGGTTAGGGGTTAAGGGGTTACAAGTTTAGGGGGTTATAGGTTTAGGGGTTAAAAGGGTTAGGCGTTTAGAGGTTTAGGGGGTTAGGGGATTTAGCAGTTAAGGATTTTAGGGGTTAAGGATTTTAGGGGTTAGGGTTTTGGGGGTTAAATGGGTTAGGGTTTTAGGGGTTAAATGGGTTAGGGGTCGGGAATTAGGGTTTAAGGGGTTAGGGGTTAAGGGTTTAGAGGTTTAGGGTTTAGGGGGTTAAATGGGTTAGGGGTTTAGGGGTTTAGGGGGTTAAATGGGTTAGGGATTATAGTCATTTCTTAGATGAACAGGGCATAATCTAGTTGTAGTAACTGTAACTTGGTCAAGTTGTTATAGTCAAGGCAAGACTTAGTTGGGTTCCCAAGTCCCAAAAAAGGTAAGGGTAATTGTGAGGGAATGATAACTAAGGAGTGTTAGTGCATGCCAAGGATTGAAAAGGCATGCTAACACATGCCAGAAAGTGTAAATGGATGTTGAGGAGTGTTAGGGAGTGCCAAGACATCGCAAGGGAGAACTAGGTCAAAATGCATGGAAATGAACGAATAAGAGTGTGTGCACTAGGTCAAAATGCATAAATGAATGAATAAGAGTGTGTGATAGGGAGCGTTAGCGAGTTCGAGGTGTCTCAAGGAGGGAGTAACATGGTATGAATTAGGGCTTAAGGGGTTAAGGGTTAGACGTTTAGGGTTTACGGGGTTAAATGGGTTTAGGGGTTTAGAGGTTTAGGGGGTTAGGGGGTTTAACAGTTAAGGATTTTAGGGGTTAGGGGTTAAGGAGTTAGATGTTTAGGGGGTTAAATGGGTTAGGGGTTTAGAGTTTTAGGGGGTTAAGGGATTTAGCAGTTAAGGATTTTAGCGGTTAGGGGTTAAAGGGGTTAGGTTTTGGGGGTTAAATGGGTTAGGTTTTTAGGGGTTTAAGGGGTTAAATGGGTTAGGGTCGGGAATTAGGATATAAGGGGTTAGGGGTTAAAGGTTTAGAGGTTTAGGGTTTAGGGGGTTAAATGGGTTAGGGGTTTAGGGTTTAGGGGGGAAAATGGGTTAGGGTTTAGGGGGTTAAATGGGTTAGGGGTTTAGGGTTTAGGGTTTAGGGGGGAAAATGGGTTAGGGGTCGGGAATTAGGGTTTTAGGCAAGCCTATGGTTACATAAAGGGTTGCACAAAGTAGTTTCAGACAAAGGGAAACTTTGGGTTGGGCACAACATTTATTTTCCAATGACTTGGTTGGGTTCCCAAATTGCAAAAAAAGTAAGGTTATCTATGACGACATGAAAGCTAAGGAATACCAAGGTGTGTCAGGGAATTCCTATAAGTACTAACACATGTTAGGTAGTTCAAAGGCATGATAAGCATGCCAAGATGTGGTAGGTGCTAGGGTGTGGCATGAATACATGCTAGGGAGTGTGAGGGCCAAGTGTCAAGGAAACACAAGGGAGCACTAGTTTAAAATTCATGGAAATGAAGTATCAACCAGTTCCAGGTGTGCTAAGAAGGGAGTGACACAGTATTCTAGGAACTGCCAAGGCATGTTAGAGTGCTAGGGAAGCATACAAAGATGTTCCAAGTGCCAAGGTGTGCTAATGCATGCTAAGGAGTGTTAGGGAGTGCCAGGAAAACATAACATAGCACTAGGTCAAAATTAATAAATGAATGAATAAGAGTGTGTGGCAGGGAGTGTTAGTGAGTTCTAGGTGTTGGGATTCAACAAGATGATGAGCTTAGTGAAAAGAGTCGCCTTCACTAAGTGGGTTCACAGGCTATTTTTGGTGCAAATCTATTTTTAGACTATGTCTATTTTTAGACATGGAGACCATATTTCAGAAGTTGCAGGATTCTATTTGTGGATGGTTGGCCAAGTTGGAAAAATAGATGGATTTCTATTTTTAGACATAATGGACGAAGTCTATTTATAGATCGTTGATCTAAAAATAGAAGTGTCGATTATTATTAGCTCTTAATAATAATTAGACCCTAAATAACAACTTATTCTCTTGGAACACTTAATTTCAGTTAACAAGTGTGGTAGAACAGCTAGTTGAAGGAATTACACAATTCCTAGGGTTTACTGGTGTTCATGCATGGAGGACTCAAGTCAGGACTCAAGTGGCAGAGTTATGATGGAGTTGGTGAAGTAGTTCATGGAGTTTGTTTCAGTTTAACTACATTCTTGGAGTTAAACTCAATTGAACTAATTGTGTCTATTTCTAAGAGATTGATACATTAGTGGGAGTGGAGTGAATTAATTAGTTAAATTAATTCACAAATAATAAGTCATTAATCAACTGAACAGAGACAACAGTTAACTACTTGCATGGGAGTTCCAATGGAGACTCAGTGGAGAGATAGGTGAAATGGCAGTGTGACTATCAGTTGTGACTATGTTGATGCATCCAATGCATCACACATCCATTGGAGATGCCAATGAGGATTGGATAGTCAAGGCAAGGGTAATTTGAAGTCATTCAGAGCTATTCAAATCAGGGTCAACCCAAATAAATCTTATTTGGGGGTTCCACTGCAACAACATTTTCCCCACAACAAGCACAAGATCAAGCCAACATGTGTGATGTGTGCGTTTAAAGAGATGGATAGGTAGGTTTACCCTTACGATAACATCGCACCTTAAAATATGACCACGATTACTGAGTGCATGCATTTGCGAAATGGCATTATGAGTGGAGCCTTTTCCAGAAGAGATTATTCATTTACATTACAATATATACAACATGCAGTTAGTGTTCCATCCATGTTAGCGCACACACTTGATGGTATCAATCCTTAAACTAGTACAAAAAAATGATTTTATATATTCACATACGGGACAGTCATAATATGTCAACAAAATCACATACTTACATTTCAAGGGATTTAGGGGTTAAGTGCCTAAGGGTTATGTTATTTAGGTGTCAGAAGGTTAAGGGGTTAGGGGTTAATGAGTTTAAGGGTTAGGGGTTATGGGTTAAGGGTCAAGCTTTAAGAGGATATGGGATTATGGTTTATGGGGTTCAAGTATTCTAAGTTAGTGGTTAGAGGTTAAGGGGTTAATGGCTTTGGGTTTAAGGGATCAAGGGGTTAATTTGTTATGAGTTATGGGTGTAGGGATTAAGGGATTGTGGCTTCGGGGTTAAAGGGATAGGGACTTTATTGGTTATGGGTTAAGTGCATATGGGTTGTGATAATGTGGCCCCTAATCCCCTTGTCGCAACTATTGGGGGTTCCCCTATCAATTTATCTCATTACCTTACCTATAGGTTCCCTAGCCCCTATGCCATAAGGCCCTAAGGCTCCTTCTCATTCTCTAATGTTAGGATTGTAGATCTCAGTAAACCATGCTCGAACCTCTCACTTCTACCCATCCATGCTACCCTTATGTCCCCTTGCCCCGCTCAATACACCAAAAGACCCCCCTCCCCCAAAATTCATGAGAATTGAACATTTGGAGGTGATCATTTAACAACAACTTCACAACTAATCCATTTATAATGGTGTCTTGGAGCTATTAGATGTCATTTCATTGAGCTACATTGATAGGTGAGAGCTATGCATAGCTCACTAAAGGTGTATCGAGAGACTATTAGTCTATTGGCTATAGAAATTGACTCTTTTTTGTAACTTAGCAAAATGGAAAAGATGTGGAGACAATCTCCATTCTTCTTCTTTCATCGGGCCATGTAAAATAAATGAAGCAAATAGTCTCAGCCCCTTGGAGAAGGAAAGTTGAGAACAATATTTAGCATGAACAAACAATGAATCCAATGAGTTAAGCTTAGAGGGGTCTCCCTTTGTAAAAAATCATCCATAAGCTTGTTAGAGTTAGTATGAGTCTTTACTAGAGGTTGAGTAGTCTTCACATCACCAACTACATCCAATAGAAAGGTACCAACCCCTACAATAAAAATGATGTCTCCAAATAAGGTGTAGTTAATACCAACAATATCACCTTATGAATCTATTACAATATGATTTGGAAAGTACATTTCCATACATGTGTGAAAGAAAAACTCCATTTGGTTAGCAAAAGGAAGTCTTTTTTAAGACCTCCAGAAACCCCCTTGAAGGAGACAAGAAGGGTTTGAAACCATATAATACAAGTCGATCTATGAACCCTATTTCTGATGTTTTCTATGCATGTGTTTGTTCACTCGGTTTGACATGTGATAAACAATATATGAAGCCTTTTTTTCCACATATCATCTTCATTATATATCATGTTGCTAAGAATGAAGTGTCTGGATTAGAGTTAAAGTTCCTATTTTAGTTTGTTGTCTTTTTTTTGTCTTTTAGAGTACAAATCTTTCTGGTATATTGTGCTAAGGTAGTTTGGCTTTCAAATATTCAAGGAATATGTGAGCTAATTATATAAGAAAATATTGTAATATTTGAAATAACATGATGAACTATTTAGCACAATTTATGGTGTTGGATTGATTGAGATGTTTATTTTTGGATGGATGGATGTACATCTCTTTAGCCAATAGACAAAACTCATTAAGAATTGTTACAAGTATGTTATTGACATGTTGAAGTGCCATTGAGACTTAGAGGTAGAATATTTAGACTTGTATGTTTTCACCTACCCGGGTGTGATGATACCTTGTGGAGGTAAGCAAAATTTCCATTTTTTTAACTTTTGGATATATTCTATACGCTCTTGAGAGAATTTCAACCTTTTAAATAAAACTACAAACAAATGTACATTCATGAAATAATTACTAATTGATTTGGGGGTGACTCAAAAAATTGTAGCATGTTGGCTTGTTGAATTTGTTAGTAAGTTAATTAGGGCTTGATAAATTTGTAAGCTTCAGTGGGATTTATTACAGTTGTATGTGTTTTAGAGAAGCGAGTTTGGAGTGGTTGTTGTGCTTTCTTTATTGAATTTGATTTCTTTGGTTCTTCTTCTTGTGCATGCCCACTGTGGTATATTCTCGTTAGTGGTTAAGGGGTTACGAATTGGGGGCTTAAGGGTTAGGGGCATAAAGAATTAGTATTTAAGGGATTATGGATTGGGGTTAGGGGAATAATGAGTTAGTGGTTAAGGGGTTATGGATTGGGGGTTTAGGGGTTAGGGGATTTAGGCGCATTTAGGGGTTAGAGGGATAATGAGTTATTGGTTAAGGGATTAGGGATTGGGGGCTTAGGTGTTAGGGGATTTAGGCGTAGTCAGGGGTTAGGTGAATAATGAGCTAGTGGTTAAGGGATTAGGGATTAGGGGCTTAGGGCTTAGTGGATTTAGCAGTTAAGGATTTTAGGGCTTAGGGTTGAGGGGTTAATGGGTTAATGGTTAAGCATTAACGGTTTATGGGTTTAGGGGTTTAGGTGTTAGTGGTTTAGGGGTTTAAGGGTTTAGAGGTTTATGGTTTAGGGGTTAAATGGTTAGGGTTTTAGGGGGTTAAATGGGTTAGGGGTTGGGAATTAGGGCTTAAGGGGTTAGGAGTTAAGGGTTAGATGTTTAGGGGTTATGGGGTTAAATGGGTTTAGGGGTTTAGAGGTTTATGGGGTTAGGGGATTTAGCAGTTAAGGATTTTAGGGGTTAGGGGTTAGGGGTTAAGGGTTTAATGGGTTAGAGGTTAAGGGGTTAGAGGTTTAGGGGGTTAAATGGGTTAGGGGTTAAGAGGTTTAGGGGGTTAGGGGATTTAGCAGTTAAGTATTTTAGCGGTTAGGGGTTAGGGTTTGGGGGTTAAATGGGTTAGGGTTTTAGGGGTTTAGGGGGTTAAATGGGTTAGGGGTCGGGAATTAGGGTTTAAGGGGTTAAATGGGTTAGGGGTTTAGCGTTTAGGGGGTTAAATGGGTGAGGGGTTATAGTCATTTCTTAGGTGAACAAGGCACAATCTAGTTGTAGTAACCGTAACTTGGTCAAGTTGTTATATTCAAGGCAAGACTTGGTTTGGTTCCCAAGTTCCAAAAAAGTAAGGGTAATTGTGAGGGCATGATAACTAAGGAGTGTCAATGTGTGCCAAGGAATGAAAAGGCATGCTAACACATGCCAGAAAGTGTCAATGGATGTTGAGGACTGTTAGGGAGTGCCAGGACATTGCAAGGGAGAACTAGGTCAAAATGCATGGAAATGAACGAATAAGAGTGTGTACCAAGTAGTGTCAAAGAATTCCAAGTGTCTCAAGGATAAAGTGTGTTAGGAGAAGGTCAAAATAAGACTTGTAGGAGGTAAGCCTATGGTTACATAAACGGTTGGATAAAGTAGTTTTAGACAAAGGGAAACTTTGGGTTGGGCACAACATCGATTTTCCAATGACTTGGTTGGGTTCCCAAGTCACAAAAAAAGCAAGGTTATCTATGATGACATGAAAGCTAAGGAATAACAAGGTGTGTCAAGGAATTCCTAGAAGTACTAAGACATGTTAGGCAGTTCCAAGGCATGATAGGCATGCCAAGATGTGGCAGGTGCCAGGGTGTGGCATGAACACATGCTAGGGAGTGTGAGGGCCAAGTGTCAGGGAAACACAAGGGGGCACTAGTTTAAAATGCATGAAAATGAAGTATAAGCCAGTTCCAAGTGTGTTAAGAAGGGAGTGACACTGTATTCTAGGAAGTGCCAAGGCATGTTAGAGTGCTAGGGAAGCATACAAAGTTGTTCCAAGTGCCTAGGTGTGCCAATGTGTGCTAATGAGTGTTAGGGAGTGCCAGGAAAACATGACAGAGGCGCACTGGGTCAAAATTCATAAATGAATGAATAAGAGTGTGTGACAGGGAGTGTTAGCGAGTTCTAGGTGTCTCGAGGAGGGATTGAAACGATATGATAGGCAATACTAAGTCATGCTATAGTGTCAGGGCGACATGCATCCAAGATTTTATATATTCACATATGAGATAGTCACAAGATGTCAACAAAATCACATACTTATCGAAATCCTCAACCAACAATATGCTACATTTCTTCTTAATGTGCTTGCAACTAGGTAGGCATCAAATACAACCATTGCAATGGGTTAAGGGGATCTAAGAGAGAATTATGTAAGGAGTTCCTTCTAGCTGGTAAAGGACATTGGTATTACTATTGTTAAAGGGGGTGGCCTACAAGGATACATTGGTAGCTATTGATGCAAGAGCATAATTTCAACAATTTATTTCAAAATTTGTATTTGTCCTCCATAAGGTCTTAGATATTTTTGGAAGAGGAAGTTGGGTTCCTTGTTGCCCTATAATTTTGTAGAATTTCTGATTTCATATTTGGGATAGGAAATTTTAGTAATTTTGGGCATAAATTAAGATGCTTTTTATTTTATTTTATTTTTTATTTTTATTTTTAAGGCCTCCTAGTCATTAGGAAAGTTGAGTCTTATGATTAGGATTACTTGTGGCATCCTATGTATTTTTCAAACTCCAATACACCAAGGAAAATATGTAGAGGACATTTGGGGGAAATGTGGCTGTCCATGAAATGTAGATCGGATTTAGGGAACTTGTAGCTCTTTTCCTTGGACCCTACTAGTTCTTAGAGGTTGTTATATTTGGAGCAGTTAGCAGGAAAAAACATAATATGCCCAAGAATATTAGTGTTGGAGCAGTTATGGTTAAAACACGAGATTCAAAGTTCAAATCTCCTTGAGTTGCCAACCTAAAAATAATATTTTTTTATCTATTTATTTATTAAATTTTTAGAATGTGGTTTAATGAAAAAAGAAAAATATAATATAAAAAAAATAAATATGACATGATTAAATTTCATGTGGTTTGAATGTTGATTTTCAAAAATAAAAAATATAATTTTCTCCACTATCCACTCATGATATTTCAATGCAAACTTCCCAAAGCTAATGATTTTATCTTAATTGCTAACTATCTTAAATGAGTTTCGTCTTAATTGTCATTGTCTTAAGTTCCATTGTCTTAAATATAAAGTTTTGTCTTAAATATTTTTGTCTCAAAGTTCTTTTGTCTTAAATCTAAAATTTTGTCTTAAAATATTTTTGTCTCAAATTGCTTTTGTCTTAAAATATATTTGTCTCAAACTGCTTTTGTCTTAAATATAAAGTTTTGTCTTAATATATTTTTGTCTCAAATTCGTTTTGTCTTAAATATAAAATTTTGTCTTAAAATACTTTTGTCTTAAATTTTTTTGTCCTAATTTTTTTGTCTCAAATTGTTTTTGTCTTAAATATTTTTGTCTCAAATTGTTTTTGTCTTAAAATGAAAATTTTGTCTCAAATTATTTTTGTCTCACACTATTTTTGTCTTAAATTTTATATTTAAGACAATTCAATTGATATTAAATTTTAATATAAAATAACTAAAATAAAAAGTGACTTTTTAAGACAAAATATTTCTTTTGTCTTAAACAAATGTCTTAAAATGCCCTTGGTGTAGTAGTGAAAGAGAGCTTGATACAACTCTAGTTGTCATAGTAATAATTGTAGGAGCCATCTGCTGAAAAAATAACGCAAAAAGTATATTCCTCATCTATATAGATTCATGAGATGCTTGACTACAACTATGTACTTTGATTTTGATGAACTAAGTGCAACTGATATCTGCTTCCTTTTGTACTAAGAAACTGTTACTGAACCAATACTAAAGATTCCTCCTGATGCGATCTTCCTGTTTGATGGACTCCCTGCCCAATGTGCATCTATGAAGCCTTAAGACTTCACTCCCTCTGTTTTTTTGTACCAAATACCAAACTGAGTGGTCCCTCTGAGGTATCTCAACACATGTTTGGATGCCTTCCAATAAAGTTTTATTTTCTTAACCATTTCTTGACTAATATGGTTAAATACGTAACACATGTTTGGTCATGTGTTCACCAAGTACATAAGTGAACCCACAACTTGCTTGTAAATGGTAGCTTCTACCACTTCGACCGAAGTAGCATCTTCCTTGCTCCAATTCCATACAAGAGGAGTATCCATGGGTTTGTTGCTCTCCATTCTTTCGTATCTCATTGGAATACTTTTCTTGAGAGAAAAATAGTTCCCCGTCTCATTGACAAATTTCTGAACCAGGGAAATAATGCATGAGCCGCATGTATTTCATCTCAAATTATTTTTCCAAATCCTCTTTACAAAATTTTCTCGGTTTCTCATCACCTGTTAGAATTAAGACATCGAAATATAATACTATAATAAAAAATTTACGTTCAACCACAATATGGTAAAGGTTTGCATCTGCTTCACTTTTGGTGAAGCCTAACCTGGTGAAATAATTTTCAATCATGGTGTACCAAGCACAAGGTACTTGTTTCAATCCATACAACTCTCACTTGAGTCTCAACACATGTGAATCCCTATCGAAGGTCTCAAATCCTTCCGATTTATCTATGTACGTGTCTTCCTCAATCACTCAATTGAGGAAAGTTATCTTCACATCCATCTGATGTATCTTACATCTTATCTATGCTGAAAGTGCTATAATTGATATGATTTAAGAGTACCTTGCTACTGGAGAAATGGTATCCTCATAATCAATTCCATCCACCTCAGAGAACCCCTTGGCCACAAATATGGCCTTGTGTTTCTCGACAGTCCCATCTGTTTCTTGCTTCACCTTGTAGATCCACTTCGAACCTACAATTGACTTGTCCTCTGGCATTGGGGTAAATTCCTAAGCATTGTTCCTGATAATGGAATCATATTCCTCTACCATGGCATCAACCCATACTGGTTGCTGCACTTCTTCCTCGAATGAGGATGGCTTAGTCTCTACACTATTGCTCATCAGATCCATGTAGCTAGTGTACCGATCTGGTGACCTCCTCTACCTGCACTGTGATGTGGGTGCTCCCTCATTCTCTCTAGCATCATGCATCAATATATCAACCTCTCCTGTGTGATTCCTTCCATTTTTAGATGTGTTTGCATGAGTGGGTGATTCCACTCTCCGCTCCTTTTCTTGTGGGGGCTCCACAACATCATGAGGTTCTTCCTTTGGAGCTAAAATATCCTCATCTACATGCAACTGAATCTCCCTCACAAGGTAACATTTCATGGACTTCTCTTCATTGAAATTCACATCTTTATGAACAACTGTAATTCTGTGAGATGGTAGGTACACCTGATAGTTGTGAGGTGTATGAGTGTACCCCAAAAATATGCCCAACTCTGCTATTGGTTCTATCATTTTCCTTGCATCCTTGGAAACATGACAATAAACTAATGAATCAAAGATCTAAAGTGTGCCACATCTAGTTTCTTACCCGAAAAATCTTCCTACTCATCTCGAGAATCCAATGGGGACCCTTGTTATGCACATATACCTTTGTGTTGCATGCTTCAACCCACAAGTGCAATGGTAGGCCCTGATCATGAAACATCTCCTGTGAAAGTCCTTCTTTTGTTTCTTTTAGAAACCCCATTCCACTAAGGGTTATAGGGGTCTATTAAGTCTCGTTGAATTCCTTATGATGCACATAAGTTCTTGAACTCGTTCAACAAATATTATCCACCGTTATCACTCATGAGAACCTTCACTTTAATTCCTATGTCTTTCTCAATAATTGATATAAATTCACAAAATTTTGAGAATGTTTGGTGCTTCTTTCACATGTAAAATATCTAGCACTTACATGAGAAATCATCTACAAATATCACATAATACATGTGCTTGGTCGTGGAGGTTGTCGAGAATAGTCCACACACATTTGATTGAACTCTTTCAAGGATCGCTTGTGCTCCAATATCCTTATCATGAAAAGTGGCTTTGGTGTACTTCCCCAATGTACACCCTTTGCATGTATATATATGATCTAGTGCACCCTTGGGAAGTCTTGCAGAAATATGATGCATGATATTCAAAGCTCCATGGTGCAAACGTCCAAGTCACCTATGCCATAATGTATTGATGTCTCCGCTCAACACCTTCTCTGCTTTCGTGCTCAAGGAAGAAAAATATTATACATCTAATTTGTAGAGGTTCTTCACCCGAACCTCAATCTGCTTCACTTGTCGCATGGCTATGTGATGAAAAAAATAATTCCTTTTGCTAAATATCACATTGTACCCTAGTCATCGAACATAGCAACTTAAACTAAATTCTTCTTCAGACCCGAAACATACATGGCATATTTTAATGTGAGTGGAGAACCAAAATCTCTCTGAAATGTAACAGTAGCGATGTCGATCATGCTATACTATAACATACCTGATATCTTCACATGGAAATGCAAGGAGTTAATTTTTTTTATTCAAGCTACCCACGGTAACGATCCAAATCATTATTAAGTATTCCTTACTCATCATTATATAGAATGTCCACCAGTTCATAGTGTAACTTTAGTATAAGAATAGTAAGTTGCTTAACCATCAACAACCTCTATTGTAGTACATTACCATAAAACTGTATGATGTAGCTTTGCATTCATTTCATTACTGATGTAGCCTTGAATTCATTTCATTATTGATGTAGTCATCACATACTTGACATTATGAACATCACAACAAGAAAGGAATCAACATCATCAATTTGATGCAATAATCCATCGCAGCATTGAACACCAATATACCCTGGAAAACCCGTAGGGTGAAAACCAGCAATGTTTAATTTTATTATTAACGCTCGTGAGGGTGTTCAGCCCTCGCTCAATGGCTTATAAGCGAGACCATACCTTAACCATCGTTTATAAATCTTACAAGGAAATATACAAATATCTAGCTTAAATCCATTACAATAAATATGATAGCATTTACCCACTAATATTCATATCTTCATATCTTGGTGGCATGGATGCCCTACAATGGACCATCATACATTGGATCATCCTACAGCTCGCACTCATCTGCATGAACCATAATCATTTACCTGCCACCATTAAGCATAATATTTCCTTTCCATTAGTCATCATCGCTTCATTTTATTGATGTCATCAACAAGCTTTTATAGCATGATTAGATAAAGTCTCAATCAATCAATAATAAATCTTTAAGGGATCCTTTAACACTTATTCATGTGCATACATGAAATGTGAATACAATATCAGAACATTCTTTCTTCTAGCATAACTACCTTAGTGTAAGCAAGTAATTATCAATTCATGTCAAGATAAACCCCACATTATTATGACACTTCTCGCACATGCTCACATTCATACAAAAAAATTCACTACAATTGTCCAGGAATTCCTTTAATGGAAAATGACACAATGTGCATCTGAGTTACTTAAACTTTAACAATGTAACCATCCCTTCAGCTTTTGCCTTTGGAGCATGCAAATATAATAAAGCTAACACATTGAATGTTGTTCATATGCATACAATGCATAAAGTTTCTAAAATTAATTTCCCAGCAGAATACTTAACATAATCGAGCATGCAAACACATGTTTCCTCTTCGAGGAAATATAACATAATAGGCATGCAAAATGTGGTTTATTTTCCATAAAACTAATGGAATAAAGCATAAGAATACATGTCTTATTCTCCAAATATTATACCAACATTACCTGTGTATATATATATATATATATATATATATATTTCAAGGAAACCAAAAAATTAATTTAGCTTTTGTACATGTAATTCAATCTTCTTTCCCAAAGAAATCTTTTCCAATGTAAGATAACAAACACATGATATATTTTCCCCCATACAAATTTAGATTCTTTCCAATGAAATCTAATACAAACATTGCATGCATCTACATGATCTTGTTCTGAAAGAAACTAAGATAATAATTATGATAGCATGAGTAATCACATACTCAGTAGATCTTCTATCCATGCAAAGAACCTTGTTTCTCTATGATTCTACATGCAATAACCTCGTGGTTGGCTTCCAAGAATTTACCATAGATAACCTCTTTTATGAATAAAAACTAGGCAACACTAACAAGGTTAACTTAACCTTTAATACACCTAAATCAAGAAGTTGACATAATCCATCTAGCAATGTAATATTTTCAAGAGGTTATTATTTTCTGTAAGAACAACATAATATTTTCCCAAGAAGCAAGTATTCTTTTCACACAAGATTCAACATGATCTTTCTCAAAGAAAGTATTATGAGAAACTAACATGGGTTCTTCATGACTTCTTTTCCAAGAAAAACTCATTAACTTATCTCCCAACACATGAAATATCTTTAAGAATTACCTTCTTTAATCTATATTCATTTTCAAGAAATTAACTTGGATTTCTTTATCATTTTAATCTATATTCATTTTCAAGAAAATAACTTGGATTTCCTTATCATTTCATACTCATGTATGGAATCCCATTCTTTTAGAAAAATAACAAGCATCTCATTTTTCTTACATAAGATGCATATATATATATATATAAAGAAAATTAAAATTTTTTATATTATCTTTTACTACTACAGACATCTTTCAAGATACATATAGCAATCTTTGAAAGAACTAATATGGATTCTTTTATGGAAAACCAACACAGTAAATTTTTCTTTTATCATGGTATATCTCTAAGAATAATATATTTCTAAAAGATTAACATGATACCAATCTTTTCAAGAATTGACATGGATTATGTCTTTTACCATGGTATATCACTAAAAACAATATCTTTCTAAAATATTAACATAATAGCAATCTTTATTATTTTCCGAAAAACTAGCACCTTATTTTACCATAGTATATATCTAAGAACAAACATGGCTATTTTTTGTATAAAAATTCATATGAAATCTTTTATTTTCTTTCCAAAAAATGGGTAAAATATTTAAAAGAAAACTACTATTTTCCTTAAAAAAACATTGATATGTTTCTTTCTCCAAAGAAAAAGGCAAAGTTACTTATCTCGTTAGTCGAGAAGCCCTTCCTACTTGAAATTCTCTTTATTAATTAGATTGGCCACGATTTTGAGTTGGTGACTATGATTTTTCACGTTCTTTTTTATTTTTTCCACATAATGGTGGATGTAAGGGGAATGTCTTGCAACAATTGTTGTCTTTTAAATGCCTCTCGAACGCTAACAAGTGGCCAAAGAAGGGAATAAAACCCTCTGGAATAGATTTCTATTCATTTACATATAATAGCCAGTCATAAACCCTTCCACACCTTAAGCAAAAGAAATAGAGTCTAACTCTGACTCCCCAAGTCCATTTGAACTCAGTCCAACAGAACTGATATATTTCAATTTCACCATCACGTCCGAATAAAAAAAAAAACCCTTCGTGACCCTTTGTCCCATCTGAGCATGGCATGAGACGAGATAAAGTAAAAAAATGTGTTGTAGAAGTTTGGAATCTTATAAAAAATTCTTTGAAAGAATTGGTGAAATTCAGGGAAACCATCCACCAGAGAGCCTCTTTATTAACGAATACCAGAGGCTTTTATCAAAAATTCGTTTGACCTCAAACTGATTCTTGATTTTATTGATTAAACATTTAAATTAAAATAGATTTACCATGTGTAATTATGTAAGGTTGAGTAGGTCTGTTATATACTCCCCCCCTTGAAGAGAACACTGTCCTCAATGTGCTTCTCTCACTGAAACTTAAACTTATACTCATGATAAAATAATATAAACAACCCAAACAGGGTCCTTCCCCTTTATAATGAAACACTTTCTTTTCCTTAAATTCCATTAATTGAAACAATAATGTTTTTATCCATAGTCATAAGCATGTGTAGCTCAAACAAATATTCCATTTCCATTTTAACCACTTATCCATTATTCAAATTCATAAAAATTTAGAAAAAATCTCTATACCAACTTACCATTACTTACCAATTACTTATTGGAAGTAATGATGGCTTTTATGTAAGCTCTCTGAGAATGGTTGAACAACCCATTAACACTCCATGGAAAGAGCCTGTAATGTATGACTAACAAATTCAGTCACATTAGTCACATAGTTTCAATCAAATGAAATACTCACAACTATCAAACATTCATGCAATATCGAGATATTTTTTAATCAGAGTACTTCCACAAGTACTCAGAGAGCACCAACCCTCTAATCAGTGCATCACATGCACACTATCTTAAGTCCTGCTAAATACATCCACACAGTACTTCAAAAAGTACTCAGAGAGCACTTAGCTCTCTAATCGTACCAATGGTCAATCATTGCACCATGTGCATCTCCTAGCCTCTGATAAGACATTCAAATAAATTAGTAAGAAAATAAATGAAATTTTACATTCAGTAATTCCTTTTCCGGATGCTAAGATCCTTTCCTCTTAATATCTACATAAGATATTTACACAATCATATAAAATTCATTTTAATATAACACATAACTTATTACTTAACTTGTTCCGCTATGAGAACCACAATGGTAAACAAAATGCTCCTCCCAACCCATGGGAGTTGGTTTCCATAACCAAATCGAGTTATTTTCACATCCAGACAGTCATTTGACAAAAGACCATTCCAAGTCCAATATGGATTCCTCTTGGAAACATCATGCCTATTCCTCTGACAACGTCCCATCTATGAGGAATTTTGGACCTCCTCCAAGAGGCTCCAAAATCAATAGAGTTGCCTCAGGTTTTTCCCCTTCACCATCTTGGCCAACTCTTTTCCCTACTGAGATCATATATCTCTAGGGAGAGGAAATCCGGGCAGGTAAGTTCCATCAACCCCTCCGGGTAGGCAACCGCCATCAACCCAAGGCCTTCTAGCCTTTCACAATTGTTGAAAACTGTTTGGCATGCTAAATTTATCTTTTAGAATTTATTCCCATAGTAAATTACATAATGAACTATGTACACCTTATACATAGAGAAAAAAAAAAAAACTTTATGTACAACATACCTCATACTTGGCCCTTCACATGGGTCTAATGATATCTAGATTAATAGAAAACATGAATAACATACGTGTTGTACATTATTTTTTCCGAAATAAGAAAATCATGCAAATTATAACATGATACTTTAACATTCACTGTTGCAATTCGCATTGAAATGTTTGTGATGTTTTTACTTTCACAAGTTTTCTGTTGTCATTAAGCTACCCATGCTTACTATAAGCAACAATGCTAATCATAAATATGTATTTCTTAAGCATGTATTATCTTACGCAATTATTTTAATTTTCTGCATACAATGTTGTCATGCATACAATTATATACAAATATTCATTAATGCCTATGTGTCAATAACGATTAGGGTATGAGTGCAAATATTTTCAATTCCCACAATGTTCTGTTACCAACAGGCTAACACATGAAGTAATTACCATAATCACTTATTCACAACTTTCAAATAGCTTTAGTCAAAATCGATTCATGTATATAAATTTCATTAGTTAGTCATTCATAACTAATCAATGCTATTAATAATCTTAATGCAGTCGTGACGCGACTCATTCAAAAACTAGTCATTCAATGCCAATAATAATCTTAATGCATCCATGACGACTCATTCAAAAATGATTCAATCAACTAGTCATTATAGTCAAGTCTCACTACTTGACCCATTAAGTATTTTTTAACATCTAAAAGGCTTCATTGAATTTAATTTTAAAATACTCTATCATCTTATATAAGGACTTTCCTCACCTTTTTCATTCATGCATTAGTTTGACACACCATCACTATACACATTCATATTTTTCAAGTAGTGCATGGTAATTTTAGTTATGTTCACTAAATGTATGAGTAATATGTCATATAACCATTGTTTATAAACGACTCTTACTTTCACTAGTGAGTACTCAGGTTGTTCATAAATACAACAAAGGTTTTATTGTCTTCTCACTTTCACTAGTGAGTAACCAGGTTGTTCATAAGTACAACAAAGGTTTTATTGTCTTTCAATCTCAACAGGATTCCAATGTTATGCAAACTGGTTTGCAACAACATTTACGACTCATTACTCTTTAATGTAGCTATAGACATGAATTTCACTTCTCATGTCAAGAGTAGACTACTGCATATATCATTCAATATGTAGATTTATAAAATCATATATCAATCAATATGTAGATTTCTAGAATCATACCTTAACTGATGTCCATTAGTAGCATACCTCAATTTCTTTTCGCTTAACAAATCCCAAAGGCACTAGTGCTGAAAAATTTAGCTCTGATACCACTTGTAACATACACAATATTTTCACATGGAAATGCAAGGAGTTAATTTTTTTTTATACAAGTTACCCACGGTAACGATCCAAATCATTATTAAGTATTCCTTACTCATCACTAGATAGAATGTCCACCAGTTCATAGTGTAACTTTAGTATAAGAATAGTAAGTTGCTTAGCCATCAACAACCTCTATTGTAGTACATTAACATAAAAATTTATGATGTAGCTTTGCATTCATTTCATTATTGATGTAGCCTTACATTCATTTCATTATTGATGTAGTCATCACATACTTGAAATTATGAACATCACAACAAGAAAGGAATCAACATCATCAATTTGACACAATAATTCATCACAACATTGAAAACCAATATACCCTCGAAACCCCGTAGGGTGAAAACCAACAACGTTTAATTTTATTATTAAACGCTTGTGAGGGTATTCAACCCTCACTCAATGGCTTATAAGGGAGACCATCCCTTAACCATCGTTTATAAATCTTACAAGGAAATATACAAATATCTAGCTTAAATCCATTACAATAAATATGATAGCATTTACCCACTAATATTCATATCTTCATATCTTGTTGGCATGGATGCCCTACAATGGACCATCGTACATTGGATCATCCTACAGCTCGCACTCATCTGCATGAACCATAATCATTTACCTGCCACCGTTAAGCATAATATTTCCTTTTCATAAGTCATCATCGCTTCTCGTTATTGATGTCATCAACAAGATTTTATAGCATTATTAGATAAAGCCTATATCAATAAATAATCAATATTTAAGTGATCCTTTAACACTTATTCATGTGCATTCATGAAATGTGAATACAATATCAGAACATGCTTTCTTCTAGCATAACTACCTTAGTGTAAGCTAGTAATTATCAATTCATGTCAAGTTAAACCTTACATTTTTATGACACTTCTCGCACATGCTCACATTCGTACATGAAAATTCACTACAATTGTCCAGGAATTCCTTTAATGGAAAATGACACAATGTGAATCCGAGTTACTTAAACTTTAACAAAGGAACCAGCCCTTCCGCTTTTGCCTTTGGAGCATGTAAATATAATAAAGCTAACACATTGACTGTTTTTCCTATGCATACAATGCATAAAGTTTCTAAAATTAATTTGCCAATGGAATACTTAACATAATCGAGCATGCAAACACATGTTTCCTATTCGAGGAAATATAACATATTAGGCATGCAAAATGTGGTTTATTTTCCTTTAAACTAATGGAATAAAGCATAAGAATACATGCCTTATTCTCCAAATGTTATACCAACATTACCTGTATATATATATATTTCAAGGAAACCAAAACATTACTTTAGCTTTTGTACATGTAATTCAATCTTCTTTCCCAAAGAAATATTTTCCAATGTAAGATAACAGACACATGTTATCATTTCCCCCATACAAATGTATATTCTTTCGAATGAAATCTAATAAAAACATTGCATGCATATACATGATCTTTTTCCGAAAGAAACTAACATAATAATTATGATAGCATAATTAATCACATACTCAATAGATCTTATATCCATGCAAAGAACCTTGTTTCTCTATGATTATACATGCAAGAAGTTGATGCTTGGCTTCCAAGAATTTACCATAGATAGCCTCTTTTATGCATAAAAAATAGGCAACACTAACAAGGTTAACTTAACCTTTAATACACCTAAATCAAGAAGTTGACATAATCCATCTAGCAATGTAATATTTTCAAGAGGTTATTCTTTTCTCTAAGAACAACATAATATTTTCCCAAGAAGCAAGTATTCTTTTCACACAAGATTCAACATGATCTTTTTCAAAGAAAGTATTATGAGAAACTAACATGGGTTCTTCATGACTTATTTTCCAAGAAGAACTCATTAACTTATTTCCCAACCCATGAAATATCTTTAAGAATTACCTTCTTTAATCTATATTAATTTTCAAGAAATTAACTTGGATTTTCTTATCATTTTAATCTATATTCATTTTCAAGAAAATAACTTGGATTTATACTCTACACTATGGTATAGAATCCACTTTTTAGAAAAAAAGTAAAATTATTTATGTTATCTTTGACTACTGCAGACATCTTTCAAGATACAAATAGCAATCTTTGAAAGAACTAACATGGATTCTTTTCCGAAAAACCAGCACAATAAATTTTTATTTTATCATGGTATATCTCTAAGAATAATATATTTCTAAAAGATTAAAATGATACCAATCTTTTCAAGAACTGACATGGGTTATGTCTTTTACCATGGTATATCACTAAAAACAATATCTTTCTAAAATAGTAACATAATAGCAATATTTATTATTTTCCGAAAAACTAGCACCTTATTTTACCATAGTATATATCTAAGAACAAACGTGGATATTTTTCGTATAACAATTCATATGAAATATTTTATTTTCTTTCCATAAAATGGGTAAAATATTTAAAATAAAACTACTATTTTCCTTAAAAAAAAACATTCATATGTTTCTTTCTCTAAAGAAAAAGGCATAGTTACTTATCTCGTTAGTCGATAAGCCCTTCCTACTTGAAATTATTTTTATTAATTAGAGTGGCCACAATTTTGAGTTGGTGACTTTGACTTTTCACGTTCTTTTTTATTTTTTCCACATAATGCTGTTTGCAAAGGGAATGTAATGGAACAATTGTTTTCTTTTAAATGCCTCTCGAACGCTAACAGGTGGCCAAAGAAGGGACTGAAACCCTCTGGAATAGATTTCTATTCATTTACATATAATAGCCATTCGTAAACCCTACCACGCCTTGGAGAAAAATAAACGGAGTCTAACTATGACTCCCGAAGTCCATTTGAACTCAGTCCAACAGAACTGATATATTTCGATTTCACCGTCATGTCCGAATAAAAAAAAAACCTTCGTGACCCTTTGTCCCATCTGAGCATGGCATGAGACGAGATAAAGTAAAAAAATGTGTTTTATAGGTTTGGAATCTTATAAAAACTTCTTTGAAAGAACCGGTGAAATTCAGGGAAACCATCAACTAGAGAGCCTCTTAATTAACGAATACCAGAGGCTATTATCAATAATTTGTTTGACCTCAAACCGATTCTTGATTTTCTTGATTAAACAGTTAAAGTAAAATAGATTTACCATCTGTAATTATTTAATGTTGAGTAGTTATGTTACATATACCTTTCATGATCTCCCTATTGATGTGCATCTAGAGGTCCTCCTCCAAGTCACTGAAAAATTCTTTGTTACCAGTCATATGGAATGAGGCTCCACTATCCAAATACCGCACACTACCCATCACCAATGTTAGCATGCATGCAATGAGGGTAAAATCCAACTTGAATTTTGAAGCAATAATTTCACCTACTACTCCTCTTGAGATCTTCTTCCTGAACTTCTTGTGCAAACACTTCGTGGCATAGTGTCTAGCTCATGACAATGAAAACATTTAATCTTTGACAAGTCCTTCTCCTTACCATCCTAACCATAATCTAATTTGGATTTGGATTTATTCCCTTTTAATTTATTTTCTTTATCAGCCAAGACACAATTCTCCTCATCATCATGCTTGGATGAGGATTCATATCTGGTTGTCCACCTTAACTCTTCTTGCACTAAGTGAGACCAAAAATTCTCCAGCTCGGGTATCTTCTCCCTCCCATTTACCAAATCCTGGTAGTTGTGCTAGCTCTTGGGAAGGACTAGAAGTTATAGGATGACTAGATCATGTTCAACAACTATAAAACCAACACTCCCAATCTCATCATGACATTGGGTGAACTTTCTCAAGTACTCTTGTATTGTGTCACCCTTTCCATCTTGATTTTTTGAAGTTTGTACTTTATTTCCAACTTCTTGTGGTCATTGTTGTTTTGAAAAAGGTATGTTAAATACTTCCACATTTCATATGGAGTCTCCTTCCTGTGGAGGTTTGAGAAAATATGATCTCGAACTCCTTCCAGTAAGATCCTTATTGCCTTTGCTACATTCTTCTTCCATTATGTTAGAGCTTGTGCATCCACAATTTTTGGTTTCAAAACATTTCTATCAATGTAATTCAAGTTACCCTTGAGCCTCAGACTATAAACCACCAACCTTATCCTGCTGCTAGCCCTAAAGAATAGATCTGCAAAATTCATTCTTCCTGCAAAGATAACTTTGTATTCTTCTCTTCTATAGTGATTTAAGCTCTGATACCATGTATAATTAATTGTAGATTCAAACTTCTAATTTTAATTTACTAAACAATAGACTTGAATCTACTCTACTCATCAGCGGAAACAATTTAAATGATCGTGAAATCCTGAAGCATACATGAGAATAAATCCAATCAACACATTACACAATGATTTCCTGGGGAACCTTGCTAACCAAAACTGTATATATATATATATATATATATATATATATATGTTATATATATATATATATATATATATATATATATATATATATATATATATATATATGTATATATGTATATATATATATATATATATATATATATATATATATATATATATATATATATATATATATATATATATATATATATATATATATATATATATTGCATTAAGGAAAATATGAGATATTACAATGCTTTTCTCAAGGCTGAGAAACCTCTAGACTATCTCTATCTATCTCACTACTTCCTAGAAAATACTTGGCTAATACTTAACCAATTTTCTTCTTGCCCAAGTCCCTATTTCCTTGCGCTATTCTTTGGGAATTATCCCCTATTAATTAGGAAAATTATTCATCCAAAAATACACAATCCATCATAAGCCTTCCTCTGGATGCATGCACCACCTGTACAATTTGAATGATTATAAAACTAATATTACACTACCGTTGAACTCCAATCCCAACTATGTAACACATAGGTCACACATGAATGAGTTATTTATGGCTGATTTATTAGCTAACTGGTTGAACACAAAGTACACACCCTAGTATTTGAAATCCCACTAGTTCATCCAACATTTGGAACTAGTTTAACTGACTCTAACTCAGATTTACTGAATTAATTAATTACAACTAAAAATAAACTCAACCTGGGCTCCTACAAAGTACGAGACACTCTACATGAATCAAGTTAGGTCCTTAAATTGAATTAATTGAACCATCTAAGTCAAACTAACTTATTTAAATCGTAATTTTTCATGATATGTGGAGCTACAATTTTAATCTAATTTAATTCAAGGGAAAATTAAATTAAAATATTTCTTTGCACCATTTTCAACATTGATGGCAAATAGAAAACAATATTTCAAGGGAAAGACATGGGAAGGAAGAAAAGGAGAAAATCCATCACAAAGAAAGCCATCATTTGCAAACCCATCCAACACAAAGTATCAACAAGGTATGACACATTCAAAAGGTGATGCTAGAATAAAATGTTATTATTCTAGCAAGCTTGGGCACCTCTCTAGAGATTGCTTTAAAAGAAATAATGACGAATCAAAACATAGAGGTAGAAGGCATATATGTCATTTGCGGATAGAAGAGATGATATGAATCATGATTTCATGAATCTTAGATTGCTTTTTTCAAATGTTTTGTTGTCTTCTGAGACCGATGATGTAAATGCATGGCTCGTAGACTCTAGAGCTTCTATTCACATGTCATGCAATAAACATTGGTTTGAAAACTTTAATAAAACCAACAATGGTGAATTTTTTTATCTTGGGGATGATCGTTCACACCAGATTAAAGGTTATGGTGATGTTCCTGTAACATTAGTTAATGGAAGTGTTATACATATTCATAATGTAATGTATGTACCTGACATTAAGAAAAATCTGATGTTTGCTTCTACCACAACTAACCATAACTTGAAGGTAGAGTTTGTAAAGTCACACAGTTTGGTGAAATATTTGTAGGATAACTTCAAAGTTGTTGCGACAGGTGTGAGAGTTGGAGGATTATATAAGATTTATGTAACAATAAAAAATTATCAAGCTTTGGCATCTACAACCATGAAAAAAAAATGTCTTTGGAACCAAAGGTATGGCCATCTTAATTATCATGACTTATTGCTACATCATAAACAAAGGATGGTAGAGGGTCTCCCATTATGAAAAAATGAATATGTTGCATGTGAAGGATTCTCTTTAGGGGAAATGCATAGAGTATATTTTTTTTCTAATAATGATGGGAGGAAAAGGGATGTGTTGAAAACTGCATACAAACCTGAGTGTGGGCCTATGAGAATTGCGTCCCCGGAGTGGCACACATCATTTTTTTATTTTCATTGCTGATTGTACAACATATATGTGTGTGTGTGTGTGTGTGTGTGTGTCTATATATGTGTATATACATATATATATACATATATATGCATAGGCGCATATATACATATATATATACATATATATATACATATGTATATATACATACGTATATATATATATATATACATATATATATATATATATATGTACATATATATACATATATATATATATATATATGTATATATATATATACATATATATATATATATACATATATATATATATATATATATGTATATATATATATATTTATATGTATGTAATGATATATATATATATATATATAAATGTACGTATATATATATATATATATATATACACATATATATATATACATATATATATAGATATATATAGATATATATATATACATATATATATATATATGTACATATATATATATATATATATATAAATATATATATATATATATATATATATATATATATATATATATATATATATATATATATATATATATATATATATATATATATATATATATGTATCTATATATATATATATATATTTCATGCAGAGAAAAAGTGACATATTTTAACATTTTAAAGAATTTAAAATTTAGGAGAAAAGAAAATAGGAAAATACATCAAAATCCTATGATGAGATCAAGGGGGAGAATAGAGATTGGGAAAATTCATCAAATACTGCAAATACCATGGAATTGTACATCAATTCATAGTGCGTCCACAACAAAATGGATTAGCTCAAAGGAAGAACACGACTTAGGTAGAATGCGTGAGAAGTACGATGAAAGGTAAAATTCTCTGTAATTCCTTTTGGGCTGAATATATTAGTACTGTTGTGTATTTAAAAAGTATAAGACCAACAATTTTTTTTTAAATCTTAAGACTCCATTTTAATATTTGTATGGATATAACCAACAATGAATCACTTAAAGATATTTGGATGTAAATCCTTTGCACATATTCCTAAAGAGGATAGGAGAAAACTTGATGCTAAAACCATCAAGCGTATCTTTATTGGGTATTGTTGTGATCATAAGGCATATAAAATATTTGACCCCTATAGACATAAAGTCTTTGGAAGTAGAGATGTATTGTTTCATGAACATGCAAATGAAGGAAAGAGGTATGACAACTATGATGCTTGGCACATTCCTCTTGACCTCTATGATGCCAATGATGAAGCAAAAAGCAAAAAATAGAAGAAACAAGAAGAAACCATCTAGTGGCATGGAGACCTCAAGCAGTGAAATCTCACCCAAAGGAAAATATGGGTCAACCCAAAGCAGGAGATGGAATGAGAGAAATGAACTTCTAGGAAGATCATCATACTAGATTTAACCACATATAAGGTACAAATATTATGCTTTGATGAATAATGTGTTGAATGCGATAGAAATCTTGAACTTTAAATAAGCTAATGAACATGTGGAATGGATAAATGCAATGAAGGAAGAATATGATTCAATAATAAGGAATGAAGCTTGGCAATTAAGTTATTTTCCTAAAAAAAAAATCCATATGATGCAAATTGTTGTTCAAATAAAATTTAAAGTTTATGGAAGTGTGGATAAATATAAATTTATATTGGTTACTAATGGTTATTCAAAAAAATAAGGAATTGATTATGATGAAACCTTTTCACTAGTATCTAAGTTTAATAAAATTAGATTACTAATTGCCTTAGCTACAAAACATAAATGGAAGCTTCATCAGCTAGATGTTAAGTATGCTTTCTTAAATGGGGACCTAAAAGAATAAGTATATCTTACTCATCGAGAAGGGTATGCTAAAAAAGTGCAAGGAAATATTGTTTGTAAATTAAATAAATCATTATACGGGTTGAAACATGCACCAAGATAATGGTATGAAAATATTGATTCTTTCTTTTTTTATAAGGGTTTTATGAAAAGTTAAAGTGATCATAATATCTATACCAAGATAGATAACAAGAGGCATGTTGCTTTTATTTCCCTATATGTTGGTGATCTTATAATAACATGAAATGATTATAAATTGATTGATGAAGTTAAAGGGAATATGTGACAGGTGCTTGAAATGAAATACCTTGGTGAATTGCATTATTGTTTAGGTCTTGAGGTATGGAGAGAAGATGGAAAAATTATGACTACACATGGTAAACATATTATAAAACTTCTCAAAATATTCAAAATTGGTAACTGAAAAGAAACATCAACACCTTAAATCATAATTTCAAATTCGATAGTGATGATGGATTAGGAGAGGTGGATTACACACTGTATCATTAGTTAGTGGCAATTCTGAAATATCTCACTACAAATTGAATATATATTGCATATTTAGATACAATTTTAAGTTAGTTCATGGCCAAGCCTCTTGAAATCCATTGGAAAGTAGCAAATGAGGTCCTCTAGTACCTTAAGGGGACTGTTGATTATGGTATTAAATATACTCATGTTTTTTATGTTGAGTTGACATGTTACCCTAATTCAGATTGGCCCGAAAATCCCGATGAAAGAAGATCAACTTTAGGACATGCATTCAACATTGGATCTAGGATCATGTCTTGGTGTAGCAATAAACAACCAACTATTTCTTTATTGTCAAATGAAGTTGAATATAAAGCCTTGTGTGGTGCTACATCTCAAACAATTTTATTGTGGTAAATTCTTAAATATGGTGTAAAAGAGTAGAGAAATCCTACAGTCATCAAGTGTGACAATCAAGGGTTTTATGAAAATTCAAGTTTATCATAATATCTATACCAAGATAGATAAAAAGAGGTATGTTGTTTTGATTTACCTATATGTTTATGATCTTATAATAACAATAAATGATTATAAATTGATTGAAGAAGTTCAAGGGAATATGTCACAGGTGTTTGAAATGAAAGACCTTGGTGAATTGCATTATTGTTTAGGTCTTGGGGTATGGAGAGATGATGGAAACAATATGACTACACAAGGTAAATATATTAGAAGACTTCTCAAAAGATTCAAAATGGGTCATTGTAAAGCAACATCAATACATTTAAATCATAATGTCAAATTTGATAGTGATGATTGATTAAGGGAGGTGGATGACACATTGTATCATTAGTTAGTGGGAAGTATGAAATATCTCACTACAACTTAAATATATATTTCATACTTAGTTAAAATTTTGAGTTAGTTCATCGCCAAGCCTCTTGAAATCCATTGGAAATTAGAAAATGAGGTCCTCTAGTACCTTCAGGGTACTGTTGATTATGGTACTAAATATACTTATGTTTTTGAAGTTGAGTTGATAAGTTTCTCTAATTCATATTGGGCTTAAAATAATGATGAAAAGAGATAAATTTTAGGACATGCATTCAATGTTGGATCTAGGATCGTGTCTTGGAGTACCAATAAATATCCAACTATTTTCTTTATTGTCAACTGAAGTTGAATATAAATCCTTATGTGGTGCTATATGTCAAACAATTTGATTGCGGTAAATTCTTAAAGATGGTGTAGAAGAGTAGAGAAAGCCTACAATCATCAATTGTGGCAATCAAAGCTCCATCAAATTGGCCAGTAAACCAGTGTATCATTCAAGATCAAAACATATTGACACTCAATATCATTTTGTCAGGGAAAAGATGCATTCTTAAGAAATTACTTTAATTTATTGTAATACCATTGATAATGTGGCTAACATCTTCACAAATATTCTTGGAAAGGAAAAAAATGAGTTATTGAGGGATATGTTAGGTGTGGTAGAAAAACCATTTCTCCATTTAGGGGGAGACATGGAATTAATGGAGAAATATAGTGATTTCTAGATTAATTTATTATTTGTCATTTGTTGTAGTGTTATATTTTTTTCCTTCCTATTTAGGACTCAGATCCTATTTCCTTAGGAGTTGTTCTAATCTCCCAAATAATTTGTATCCCTATAAATGTATGCATGTTTGGATGAATGAAGATGTTTTGGGTGCATTGGGAGTCTCTAGGTGAAGTAGGTCTCACGTGAGAGATGCTCATTATTCACCCTTGTGATTTTAATTTATAAATGTGAGGCAATATGTTTTAAAATTTTAATGTGTGAATCATTGAGCCGAGGGGATCTCCACAACCCATTACGAGGGGGATGGTGTCACAAAATGTTACATTTAAAAATGTTGAAATAATACTTACATTAACAAACTAAAAAAAAATAATAACAAAAAGTCAAATTTTATATACTAAAATAAAGAATTCAATATATATATATATATATTTCATTTGAGTATGTGGGAGATATGTAATTACTTCATTACTTAATATGAAGTTGACAAATGACATGTAACAAATCCAAAAGTATTAATAAAAAAAAAAATCAATCTAGGCCATAAATAAAATACTTCAATTTTAGGTTTATTTTACATCAAACTTTATATAGTGAGATAAAGAAATTCAAAGTAAAGATAAAATAATTTACCTTTTAATAGGAAGGAGATATGTAACTTCTTCATCTCTTAATATGGAGTAACAAATTCCATGTGAAATAATATTATTGATATTACAAGACGTCTAATTCATTCTATATTTGGTTGAAATGTAAAATTTATAATAAAAGAAAGTTTCTTACTATGATTTATAGATAATATAATTTTATCTCAACATTATATGGAGAAAAATAAAATAAGTTTAAGTTAAAAAAATTCTAATATTTTCACTTTCCATTATGAAGGAGCTATGCAATTTATTCCATTCTTAATAACGAGTTCATACATAATATTTAAATAATAATAATAATAACAAAAAAGTTGTTTTATGTGAGTTATAAATGAAATATTTCAATGTGCATGTTATATTAAAATTTTTAATAAGACAAAGATTTTAACATTTAAAAAAATACAAATAACAAAAATAATTCTATATATTATATAAAACAAGTGAAATAAAAAAAATTGTATAGTTAAAACATTTTATTAGTGTGTTGATCCATTTTAAGTCCAAATCTATGAAAGAGGAATCAAATCTCTAGAAGTGAAACCTTTTGTAATGTCTTTGGTGAAGTGACTTGGAAACTTTATGACTTAAGTTTGAAATTTTCTAGATAAATTAAAATTGTAAAAATTATATATTTTGATTGACTAACTAGAATATGTAATTAGTCACATAACTACATTATTTGTTTTCTTGAAGAATGTGACAAAGGCCACTCCGAGAGTTAAAATTATATTTTTAGTCACATAATAATTAAATAAAGTTAGTTATGTCCCAAGAAATTCCAAATAACAAAAAAGAAAATAGTTCCTCATTTTCACCCATTCCCTCTAAAGGAGAGAAGAGAGAGAAGGGAGCGCCAGAAGAATGACAAAGAGAGAAATACTATTGAACTAGAAAGGAACTAGTCGAGATTCCAAAAAATATTAATGGACAGAGATAATCGTTGTTAATCTAGTACTCTTGTTTTGGAGTTACTTTGGGAGAGAGATACTGTGACTACCAAATCACTAGTAGGAGATAAATATTAGTGGATACCCTTGGAAGAGCAGAATATTGCACAAGGCTAGAAGAAGAAATTTCATTGACCTATAAAGATATTGTTACTTGATTGAAAATGGATGATAGTTTGGGGGTATTTAGATAAATATGTAACTTAAGGTTATGTCTGAGGGGGCCTTTGGCATGTTATCAGTGATATTGAGATAAGTATAAAAACCTTGTAATAAGTAAAACAATAATGTAGCTATGTTTTTCTAAGTATAATTATTTGTAGAAAATAGGTTGTAGAAATTGTATGTATTGCTATATTTTTTATTATGTGTGATGAAAGAGTGCAGATACTGGTCAAGTGTAAAAAAATAGAAAAAAGGAAAGAAAGAAAACATGAGAAAAACCTAGAAAAGTACATTGAGAATTGTTAGACATAATATAAAACGATTATTTTTCTGAAAAATAAATAAGAAGTTAATGGTATGGATATTTAATGTTGAGTATGATTATGGATAATAACCATTTTCCTTCCTTAACTTTACAGACATATGTAAAGAAAAAAATATCTGTATGAATAATAGTTTGTTAAAGAGAATGTTAGTGCCTAACTAGTGGGTGGTAAGCCTAACTTTTTAGCACAGTCCCTAGATTGGGGAATAGGAACACTGTATTTATAGAATTAATAAAAAGGAAAAATTAGCTTGAAACCCATTTTAAGACACACAAGGGTTTGGGGAAAAGCTTAAACAAACCCTATCTATTAGGAGAATGAATTTATTTCTTATCTGAAGCATGAGTTCTAACAAATGCAAAAAAAAATACTAAACATCTTGCTATATAAATACCACATCCAATATGAAATGTTTTAGTAAAAACAACAATAAAAAATAAAGGAATGTGATACATATATAATAGAGAGAAAATAATTATACAAAATACTATATATATATATATATATATATATATATATATATATATATATATATGATAATTTAAGTTACAGTTCATAGTTTAACACAATTTGTTGAAATAAATATATTGTTCAAGATAAAACAAGACCACAACATCGATTTAAAATTGTAAAATTTTGACCAAATTTTAATAGAAAAGTTATTGCCATAGCGACCCTAGTTTTCCTTCAAAAATACAATTGGACAAAAAATTGTAAAATAAATTTAATTGATTTTGACCATAAATTGATCTGAAAGGACAATATTAGTTTTGCTAGACTAAGTGTCTTTTTAGTTTATAAACATGTGCATACTTGTCTCATTATTTTTCTTAAGGATTGGGGATTTTAACCATGAATTGTAGATGATTTTAGTGAATTAGAAGCATGAAATAAGAAAAAATAACACTAAAAAGCAGTGTAAAATAAAGAAATAAGTCACTAGATAAAATTTACACAACAGGCATGATGAAGAAGTTCACCCTTCCTTGGCTACATCTACCAGTCCAACTCCCAATGGCATGTCCATCTTTCATTATGCTCAAAATTTTGCAAATACATATAGTTACAAGCCTCTAATGGCTGTTTTTCTACACCAATAGCTCTAGAATGCTCCAATTAGTCAAGAATGACTCTTCATTCACTCTGAATGGGCACAAATTGGGTCTCCTACTCATTTTCCGAGTTACACCTATAAAAGGTCCACTAAATGTGGAGGACTCCGCTTAACTGGAGTCAAAATAGTGGATTCTACCTAAATTTGGGCACGTTCTAAACCTCCTCCGAATTAACCATTTACATTAAATGCATTTTGGTTGGGCACATGACCCACATCACTTGGTTACATAACCGTTGGCAGAACTATAGGCGTAACCATGGGTTGATAAGGTTTAAACTAGAGTTAAAACTGTCAGAGTTATGGCTTAATCACGTGAAGAGTTAACAAACCATTACCATGTGACATCTCGTTGTGGAAATGATGGAGACTGTAGTAGTTAGCTGGCAGGAAAAGCTTTATGTTGAGGTTTCATTGCAATGTCATGTGACCACCTGCAGGGACCGCTGGCTGGTTGGGACTATTGGCGGTCCCCAACCCCCACTTCGCATTGCGTTACACTTTAAATAGAACTTGTGACATAGTAATGTTAAGAAATAATGCATAGCGCAAGTTGTGGAGACTTATGCGTGCATGCCAAAGGTCGCAGGGTCGAGTCTTGTAGACCTCTCCCAAAAATTTTAACATGACATTTGGGGGACCTGTGGCAGCCTCAGGGCTGACCACATGTCACCCCTTGATTGGTCCTTCAATCAAAATGTACAATCTCATTCGAAGAATAGAATGGTGCCAATTTTCATCCATTGATTGGCCTGGAGAAAAGGAATATTCTTCAAAATATTCCTCTTTTTCTGACTGCACATCCACCATGCTGACTGGGCATCGCAGTCAACCCTCTCGCAAATTTTACCTATTTCATATTTTGATCATAACGCGATATATCCCTCATACTATATCAGTTTTTTGAATAGTTTTTGGCACCGGAATCACAAAGACGAGATCTATGAACCCATCCTATTTTCAACCCAATCACGTAACTTTCAATTTTGAGAAAAATTTATGAACTGATGATCACTCCTCCCCTTTGGGAAGCTTTTGGACCCCAAAAGGCTTGATTACTTGTTCAGTAGATGAGGGTAAAAATCCCTCACCTTTCCAACCTCTATCCACTTTTCCTTCTTGGTTTAGTTCCTTTGAGACTAACTCGAAGGTAGTCAACACTTCCCCTCTTGGATTCTCTTGCCCTCCTATCAAGAATCATATCTTCCTTGAGCTCATCTAGAAATTCTGGCAAGAAATCTTCAATAGAAGGTAGTTGAACATCACTTTCTTGATCATCGATCAAAGGTGGCTCATACAAACATAATTTTTCAACATTAAAAACTAAATACATTTTCATATATGAAGGCAAGTCAAGTTGAAATTCATTATTACCAACTTGCTTATGATCTTGAATGGACCATAGAGAATTTGTTCAACCTTTTACCTTCCCCTTGCATCCTTTTTTTTCTAATGTGCAACCATACCTCATCTCCCTCTTGAAACTTGTGATCAACTCTATGTCTGTCATGCCTCTCTTTGTATTTGATTTGACTTTTCTCAAGTTATTCTTGAACTTATTGATGTATAATATAAATTTTCTCAATGAACTTTTGAGCCTTATCAATATCACTATGGCCATCAATTGCAAAATCCTTACCAAAGATGAAGTCTAATGGAGATTTTGGAAAATAACAAAGCATACTTCAAAAGGTGATGTCTAAGTTGAAGAATGCTTTTCCCGGTTGTAAGCGTGTTGAATGTAATGCAGTTGCTCATCCCACAACTTAGGATGTTTGCTACAATATCCTCTCAATAGATGCATAACGGTTCTGTTCACCACCTCGGTTTGTCCATTAGTTTGTGGATGAAAAGAAATATTCTTTTTCAACTTTGTGTCCATCATACTCCATAGATTGGACCAAAAATTCCAAATGAACCTAGAATCCCTCTCACTAACAATAGAAGTTGGAAATCCAAAATGAACCCAAACATGTTGAAAATAAAGTTGAGTAGTTTGTTCAGCAGTAATGATTTTCTTACATTGGCAGAAGTATACACACTTTACTGAATCTATCCACAACTACATAAAGATAATCATGCTATTTTCTTAACATAGATAGACCTCCAAAAAAATCCATGGAGACACTCTCCCATGGCCTTGATGGTACTGGTAGTGGCATGTACAACCCAAGCTTCCTATTACTAGGCTTACTTGTTGCACACATAGAACAACCTTTTATAAAAAATGACACACTATCTACCATGCAAGGCCAATAACAATACTTTTGTAAATGCGCCACTATTTTAATTACCCCAAAGTGTCTAGCAATAAGATATGAATGAGATTCTCTCATGACACTTAGCCTCTCTCCTTTTGGTATACACATCTTGCCCAAATGAAACAACAAATTGTTATGCATGTGATAATATTTTTCTTCCACTTGATTCCCTTCAGTCAAATTAGCATATACATCTTGAAAATCAACATCATGTGCATATTGTTCTATGTAACTCTCATGTGCAATATAATCATTTTTTAGTAAAGTAGATGCACTAATGATTGGTCTTAAAAGCATATCAAAAAATTTATTGAAAATACCTTTCTTGTACCTTATAACCAAGTGAAACTGTTGAAGAAATCCCATCTACCTGAAATGTATTTATTGTTGTAATTTTGTTTGCAACTACAAGTACTCTTATGGTTGGTGATCAGTATGCGCAATCGTCTCTTTACCCATCAGGTAGTGTTTCCACTTCTTGACGCTTTGTACCAATGCATATAGTTCTTTTTCATATGTAGGTTAATTAGTTACATCACCATTAAATGTTTCAGAATGAAAAGCGATAGGCTTACCATGCTGCAAAAGTACTGCTCCCATGGCATAATGACTAGCATTGATTTGAATCTCGAATGGCTGTCTCTAGTTTGGTAATGTAAGGACTAGAGCTGAACTGATCTTTTTTTTTTAAAGCTTTGAAAGATTGTTGTTGTTTGCCTCCCCATTTGAAGCCTTTCTTCACACTTGTCACTGCATGCATAGGAGCTGCAATGGAAGAAAAGTTAGCAATAAAATTTCTCCAATACTGAGCTGCACCTAAGAAACTTCTTACCTCGGTTACTATTTTGGGTGTGGGCCAATTCACAATGGCTTCCACTTTAAAAGGATCAATTCTCAACTGTACTCCTCCTACAATATGTCCCAAATAAACCAAGGAAGTCTTTCCAAACTCACACTTTGACATCTTAAGAAACAATTTCTCTTTCTTCAAAACATCAAGCACTCTATTCACATGCAAGACATGTTCTTCTCTTGTTTTGATGAAAATTAATATGTCATCTATGTACACAATCACAAAGTCATCAAGGAATGGATGAAAAACACTATCCATAACACACATGAAAGTTGTTGGTGCATTACACAAACCAAATGGAATAACTAACCACTCAAAGAATCCTTATTCAGTTTTGAATGTTGTTTTCCATGTATCACTTTCTGCAATTCTTACTTGAAGATATCCACTTCATAAATCTAACTTAGTGAAAAAAAATTCTTCTTTCAACTGATCAAGAAATTCATTTATCCTTGGGAGTGGGTAACGATTCTTTACCGTAATCATGTTCAAAGCTCCGAATTCTACACACATGGGCCAAGTCCCATCTTTCTTTGGAATCAAGACTATGGGTGAAACACATGGCGAAGTGCTTGGCCTTATGATTCCTTTTTCCAACATATCTTTGATTCGCTACTTCATTTCAGAATTCTCCATTATCGACATGCAATACATACCGATGTTTGGAAGAGGACAATCTTGCTGCAACTCAATCTCATGTGGAATCTCTCTTTTTGGAGGCAATATTGTTGGCTCCTGAAACATTTTATGAAGTGCATCAACTACATCATATAAATATGATTTAAGCTTAGGATCAAATCCCTCAAATTATTCATGATTAACATCAGCTTTAGGCTTAATCATTATAAGAACAAAATTCTCACTTGAATTTACTAGCCTCTTTCCCTTTCCAGCATTTAACATAGAAATATTGGTCTTCTTGCTATGTGCTCTAACAATGTACTCCTTGCCATCTTTGAATAAATGGTATTTGTTCTCATGGTGATGGAAGATATCTTTCCTGTCATACAAGTAAGGACTCCCCAACACAATACCTATTATGTCAAGCAGAAGCACATCTAATTCAACTGTGTCAACAAAATGCATAGTGAATGCAAACCACAATATGCATTTCTTTGAAACCTGTAAATTTTCATCCTTACAAATCCAACCTAATGGATATGGTTTTGGATGTGGTAAGGTATCAATGTTAAGTTTATTGACCAAGTATTCAGAGATTAAGTTTTCTTGTGACCCACTGTCAAAAAATGTGTCAATCTTGGTATGTTTGGATATGACCCTCACATGAAATAGTTCAATTATTTCTTCTTCATTTAGGAATGTTACTAATGCAGTTTCCATCTTTATTTTTAGTTTAGTTTCAATTTGTTTTCCCTTCATGTTCTTCAATCTGTTAGTCTCCTATACCAATAGGTGTCATTTTTCATGATTGTCTTGATTGAACTATGGAATATGTTCAAACCTTTTTCTTGAGCAAAGGTGTTCCATATTCTTGAAAAACCAAAAAATCAAAAATTTTAAAAAATGTAAAGAGGGTATACCCTAAAAGAAAAATCAAAAGGGTAAGAAAAATAAAATGGTCAAAAAAGTGAAAGAAATGAACCCCAAACAAAAAATAGACCAAGGAAAGTGTGCAAATCCAAATGCCACTACTATTTCATTTTTTTGTAATAAAGCAATTGTGTGCAGCTTGTCAAACTTTTGCCACAATTTATGAAGAGTCAAATTGTTTAAACTTGACTCATTCATTTTCAATTTCATGTTGTAGAATAGAGAATAAATATCTGACCAAACAGTTTAATCTTGGCAGATAAGTAGATAGGCAGAGTTAATAAGAGGTGCTCAACAGTATAATCTGAGCCCTTGGATGTAATAAGGGTAGAATTAGATAGATTTTCCTTGTAAAATAAAAGAATATTGATAAGGGTTTGCAAGTCCAAATGCACCCTAATAAAGGAGAAAAATGGTAGTGTAAAGTAGATAGGGTAGGTAGATGGTGTTGCAAAGTTTCATGTGATGAATGATGGTGCTAAACATGTTTGATCTTTTACCTTCATCACAAGTACTGAAGTAAAAAATACATTGGAAAATTCACAGAAAGCAAAGTCAAAATCATTAACTTCCCACATCACTTTTTCCCTAAGTTTTTACTAATTTCCCCAAAGTGCTAAGGTATTTGGAGATCAAAGGGGCTCAAGGCATTTCCTTGACTTTTGGAGGGACCGGACCCTCGGCCTAATGATCAAAAAAGACCTAAGTACTTGAGATCATTCAACATTATAATCATTCACCTTTAACCTTTTCCTAAGTAAAATCCAATTTTACTTAGGAAAATCATCCTATATTTCACAATAAACCCTCAAGATTACTTGTTATTCTAAGTCTAAGTGTTGAAGTTGATATAATGTGGTTTACTTCAGAAGTCTTCACTTTCTTAGATGTGCAAATTATTTTGAGTTGTCCTTGTCCCTTTGTCATATTTACATTTAACTCTATTTACTAAATCCCTAGTCAAAATGCCTTATCCTAAGTATATAACTCCTTTTATATAAATATCCAAAAAAACCCATCTTATTATAAAGTTTAACCAAAGTATTTATTTCCCAATCAATCATTAAAAACCCACATTATGTGCCCTTTGGTTAAATATATCATTATATAATAGTCCCGCCCCTTATGGTAGTTAAAGTGATTTAATTGATTACCATATAATAAGAAGTATCGAAAAAACATTTAAACATATAATTTTATATGTTTGAAAGAAAAATGAATAATGCTGAAGTTTTGATTTAAACTAAAAACATCGGAAAAAACCCCCATGCCACCGTGGCCCATCCACTTGGCATCCCACCCGACACTTTAACTATAATCGAAACCCCGCCGCAACCACCTTTATAACCATTGGGATTAATTAATTATCAGAATTAATTAATAACCAAACTTTTCCGCCTATCAGACGCCCCCCGGGATATTTAATAAAGTTAATCACGTTTAAAACCCCGCCGGGCCCACACGATAACGCTCTACCATCTCCCCGTCCCTCCAACCGTTGGATCGCCCCTCCAAAGATCAACGCTCCACAACAATTCCGCTAGTTGTCCCTTGTCAGATCTTTAACGCGCAGGGGCACGGTGGTATTGGACTAGTCCTCCGGCCACGTGTCCATTGATTAGTGGAATCGCTGCCCTCGCATTTAAAACTGCCATTGCTCATAAGCAGTGCGGGGATTACCGCTTACCGCTCCGGTCCCTGCCACACATCAGCCCATACTCATATGACGTCATTCCTCGAAAAAATAAAAACCCCTTTTTGACTTTGGAAATAAAACAAATTTTTGTGTTTTTTATGTCATTTTCATTATTTGAAAACGACTGCTCCTTCCATTACGAAATTCAAATTTTCACTGAAATCTACTGTTCTATCCGATTTCGCTCCAGAATTCCGCCGGACCAGTGTTCAAGCATCCTCTTGCCACCGCCTGATACCTGTTAAAACCCAGTTTGTCTCCAAGAACAGGTATTTATTCTATTGCGCTCCGAACTTCAAAAGAAACTCTGTTTTCCTTGTTTTCCACTGGATTAGTGATTAAATCTTATCGCTAAGATCATTCCCTGAGGTTTAAAACTGTGAATTGTTCCCCTGAAACTGCAATTGTGCTAATTTCCTTCATTTAAACTGAAATCGCACCCCGGCTTGTAAAAAAAACCTAGAAACTTCCATTTTGAATACACAAGAACCAAAATGGAAGCTCCGGCAGCCCTAAATGTGACTCCACTAAATGCCCCCCACAAAGAGTTAGAATATTTGCCCTTAGTGGATAAAGATTTTCCGATTAAAGACTTGCATTTTGATGAAAGCCCCCTTCTGAGTTATTGTCGCTGCAGAGACGATAATTCGAAGGGGCAAGATGTCATTGGGTTGTGGGAATCCAATCTCCTGAGATATCTCATCCCCTCAGTCATTACTTTCCCAGAAATTATCCACTATTGCCATTCTAACTATGATCCAACTCAAAGAGCAGTAATGTCCCCTGACCAAAGTGTTCTTTTCCCCATTACTCCCCAAGCTATCAATACAATGCTCCATTTTGAACCTGGTCAAGCCTTGACTCCCCGTCCATAGGAGATATGCTTGAGAAATCTGCCAACTTATCTCATGAAGAGTTAAACCCTCACAGACTGATCTCATTCCATAGGTATTTCAAAAAGCCTACAATCACCTCCCTGCAGACCTGGATTTCATTAACAAATTGTTTGATTTTAGCAGGTTACCATCAGAATATGGATTTGGACCAACAATTTCAATACTAGTTGACATAATTGTTTGCTCCAAATTCTCAGATTTTAATTCAATATCTTCATTCAACAAACAGTTTGTATACAAATTCAGAGAGAGATTAGAATGATGAAATGTGCACAGTGAATGGTAAAAGTGAAATGAGAAATTACAGGGATAGGAAAAGCATAACAGTTAAAGAGTATCAGTGGTTAAAGTGTATCAGGTTAAAGTCAGAGTGAAAGTTAAAATGAAGTTACAGAGCAGTCAAAGGTAAAACAGTAAAAGTAATTACAGAGGCAGTAAAATGGTAAAAAGAAATGAAAATACTTTCACCAACATTGAAGTTTGTCTAAAAGTGAAAGTAAAATAGTCAAAAGAACAAAAAAGTGAAAAGATGAAAAACACAACAAGAAGGAATATTTTTGCAGAAATTGCATGTTTTAGTCATTGTTTTTCAGACACTATTGTGATCAATCAAAGATGAATTTTGAAAAACTGAAGGAGGTTTATGTTCTTAAGATGGCCATATACAAAAACCTCTCTCACGTTTCTAACAGCCATTATGGATTTGGAAATATTAAACAATGTTGGAAAGCACTTTTTGTAGAAAATTCCAGTTTAAGTCTTCATTTTGCAAAGAGGATTGTAGCCAATCCAAAATACTTCATACAAAACTGAAGGATTTTTTTGTTCCTAAGAAACCCATCTACAAACACCTATCTCAGTTTTTTCACAGTGATTTTATAATGAGAGATACATGCGCATCTTTACAGGCCATTTTTCAGACTCTGTAAAACTCTGTTTTACACATATTTTTTACAGAGACTATTATGCATAGCTGGAGAGGAATTTTGGGAAAATGAAAGAGGTTTATCTCATCAACATATTTATCTACAATAACCTCTTTCATTTTTTACATATCTATTACGGATTGAGAAATACAAAGATATCATTGGACCCCAAGTTTGCAGAATTGTTGGAGCAGATTGCACAAAGAAAGGAAGCAGTTAGTGACTTGGATGCCTCATCATCAACTAAGAGTTGGATCAAATTCGAATTCTTCTCTTTGTCATCACCTATCCATACAAAATAGTGCCAAATAGATGTATTAGTTTGAGTGTCCTTTAATTAAGTTCTATTTATGTAAATAGTTGGAGAGATTTGTGAACCAATTTTGATATTTGTTTCAAGATATTTTAGTTTAGAATTTGTATAAATACTCCACTCTTGGAAGCATTTGAGGTGGATTCTATTACTCTGCTGTAACATTGAGATTTTCGGAATAAAATCATTTTGGAGAAATTTTTCGTGGCTTACTGGATGACGATTTAAAGCACTGGACTTGTTGCAGGATTCATGTGTTGGACTACAGTTCAATAAGCTTTTCTACCCTTTGTCTGAAATTTTATATTAGTTTATAATACCATCATATCCATTTCTGAATAATTTACATAAAAGATTGAAACAGAATTTACTTAATTGTACTCTGTTTTCAAATGTTATTATTCTTAATGTTTTCTTCTAAATTAGTTATAAGCATGAATTCTTAAATGCTCTTGCTTTGCTAATTTAAACACTGTTGATTACTATAATAAAGAATTCTTCATTGCTCTTTGTTTGTAGTCATCTCATTTCTTTCTTTTGGACATGGTGAAAGATTCTTAGCTACCTTTCATCCCTTCAAAATCATCCCATCCACTTTAAATTTTAAGGATTGTTCTCTGTCTAGCTATCTTGCCCTGTAATACCATCTTGTGCTTAGAATAGAAATCCAGTAAAGCCATCCTTTGACTCCATAGCCCAATGGACTGAAAGCTCTCAACCTTGCCCTTAGTTTGTGGATTCCACAATTTTCCCAAAACAAACTCTTGAATCTATACCTAGCCTAAAACTTTCCAAGAACAAAGATAAATCATAAAGAGAGAGCCCTCTCTGGATGCAGATTGGCTAGATTCTGCATCTAAAAGGTTGGTTTGTGGTTACCTCGGGTATACTTTCCTCTTACACACTTCTAGGAAAACCGGTATTAACAAAATCCCATGGCTGTAATCTTAGATTCATCACCTGAATAGTCTCCTAAATCATGTTGAGTTGTAGCTGTAGTTTTCTGTTTCCCTTTGTTATTGTATTTCTCAGGCCTCATTTGAGGATGTAATTTCCAACAATGAGTTTCATCATGACCCTCTTTTGAACAATGTTTACAAACCACTTCCCCCCCCTATTTATTAACAGATGAATTCTTTTTTATTTTACCTTTTGAGGTCTTCTCTTTGTTTTTACCCTTAAAAGGTTTCTTTCTACCCTCTTCAGAAATGTTCTTCCCTCTAGCTTTTGGATGTGTGGCCTGAACACATACCTCATCTAGACTTGTGGGGTTAAACATGATAATAGTATGTTTTAAGTAGCTATGTAAGCCTATTATGTACTTGAGAAAATGATCTTGGCTATGCAAATATACCCCTAGTAAGAGAACTCTTCTCCTAAATTCTTGGGCATATTCTTGCACATTTTGTCCCTTCAATTGCCTAAATTTTTTACTGTTCATTATGGATTTCTGCATATGAGGTAATGGATAAAACTATTGTTTTATAGTAGTAAAGAAATTTGACCATGATAGAATAATCTTACCATGTTTCTTGATCTCCTCCTTTGTCTTGGATTCCCACCAAAAAAGTGCTACACCTTCCATTCTCAATTAAGCTAATTGGATTTTGGTATCATCATCTTGAAGGTTTTGGATTCTCAAATACACCTCCAATTGCCTAATCCAATTATCAATATTTTCTACATTGATTTCACCATTAAAAATTGGAAATTCAAACTTAACATCATGTTTAAAAAAAATACTTTTACCAGTGTTCTTTGACTTGTGTGGCTGATGTACTAAAGAAAAAATAGAGGATGATGATGATCAGGGTGAGGATGATGCCTCTCCATTGCCTCCATTTCCTCCATTTCCCTTCTTTGACTTATCTTCATCATTGTGACCTCCTGAAGATCCATGTCCTTCCTTGTGAATTTTGGATCCTTCTCCATCCAGTCTCTCATTCCTTTCTTGATAAAGGATTCTAACCATCTCAGTCATGTCAAGGAATGCTTTCCTGAACACTCTTTCTTCCTCTTTTGGATCAAATTCTTCATGGATTTCTCCTTCTCTATGGGACATACATAATGTAGCTTGTTCTTCCTTAGGAGGTGAAATAGGTGGTGGAGATTGTGGAAATCTTTCTCTCCTTTTCTTTGGCTCTTCTTGAGACCCTTCTGATCCCACCAATTTGCCTTCTCCTCTTTTAAGCTTGAGCCTAGTAAGCATCTAAAAACTTGTAAATAGTTAAAAAACTCTTTGCACTAAACAACACTAGAGAATAAAATCAGGCTCTCATACCAATCTGATATGAAAGGATTGTATTATTTTTACTTTTCTAAGCGTCTTTTGAGTTTATAAACATGTGCATACTTGTCTCATTATCTTGCTTAAGGATTGAGGATTTTAACCATGAATTGTAGATTATTTTAGTGAATTAGAAGCATGAAATAAGCACAAATAACACTTAACAACAATGTAAAATAGAGAAATAAGTCACCACATTAAATTTACACTGTAGGCATGATGAAGAAGTTTACCCCTCCTCGGCTACATCTACTGGTCCCGCTCCCATTGGCATGTCCATATTTCATTATGCTCAAAACTTTGCAAATACATGTATTTGCAGGCCTCTAATGGTTGTTTTCTCTACACCAATTGTTCCATAATGCTCCAATTAGTTAAGAATGACTCTTCATTCATTCTGAATGGGCAAAAATTGAGTCTCCTACTCATTTTCGCAGTTACACCTAGAAAAGCTCCACTAAATGTGGAGGACTCCACTTAACTAGAGTCAAAATAGTGGATTCCACCTAAACTTGGCCGTGTTCTAAACCTTCACCGAATTAACCATTTACATTCAATGCATTTTGGTTGGGCACATGACCCACATCACATGGTTAAATAACCATTGGCGGAACTATAGGAAAAACCATGGGTTGATAAGGTTTAAACTGGAGTTAAAACCATGGGTTTATAAACAGTCGCATGAAAGGGTTATTCAAAAAGTTTGTTACCATGTGACACATCTCATTGCGATTAGTGAACTTGAATTATATCATCAACTAAGAGTTGGATCAAATTCGAATTCTCCTCTTTTTCATCACCTATCCGCACAAAATAGTGCCAATGGATGTATTAGTTTGAGTGTCCTTTAATTAAGTTCTATTTATGTAAAATAGTTGGAGAGATTTGTGAACCAATTTTGATATTTTTTTCAAGATATTTTAGTTTAGAATTTGTATAAATACTCCACTCTTGGAAGCATTTGGGGTGGATTCTATTACTTTGCTGTAAAATTGAGATTTTCAGAATAAAAGCATTTTGGAGAAATTTTTCATGGCTTACTGGATGACGATTTAAAGCACTGGACTTGTTGCAGGATTCATGTGTTGGACTACAGTTCAATAAGTTTTTCTACCCTTTGTCTGAAATTTTATATTAGTCTATAATACCATCATATCCATTTCTGAATAATATACATAAAGGATTGAAACATAATTTGCTTAATTGTACTCTGTTTTCAAATGTTATTATTCTTAATGTTTTCTTCTAAATTAGTTATAAGCATGAATTCTTAAATGCTCTTGCTTTGCTAATTTAAACATTGTTGATTACTATAATAAAGAATTCTTCATTGCTCTTTATTTGTAGTCATTTCATTTCTTTCTTTTGAACATGGTGAAATATTCTTAGCTGCCTTTCATCCCTTCAAAATCTTCCCATCCACTTTAAATTTTAAGGATTGTTCTCTGTCTGGCTATCTTGCCCTGCAAAGCCATCTTGTGTGTAGAATAGAAACCCAGTAAAGCCATCCTTTGACTCCATAGCCCAATGGACTGAAAATCTTCAACCTTGCCCCTAGTTTGCGGATTCCACCATTTTCAAACAAATTCTTGGACTTATAACTAGCCTAAAACCTTCTAAGAACAAAGATAAATCATAAAGATAGAGCCCTCTCTGGATGCAGATTGGCTAGATTCTGCATCTGAAGGTTGGTTTGTGGTTACCTCGGGTATACTTTCCTTTTCCACAACTTCAAGGAAAACCTGAGTGATAACATAGTGGCGACCATACTAGGGACCTGAATCATTTTTATTGTTACTATTGTTTTGCTTATAAGCTATAGACAGAGTCTGAAGATCAGCCAGGTAGCCTTTGAAATTGCTTTTGCATTGCAATTGCAAAAGTAAATAAATGCTGCTTCAGTCTATCTCTAGTTTAGCTTATAAACTGAACTTTGGATTCAAAACATTCAATCAGACTCTCTAGTTCAATAAATCTTTGAGAAAATTTTAATTAAAAATCTTAAATTTCTTAAAGAAATCATAGAAGTTGTTTTGAAAATTCATAAAAAAATAAAATAATCATAAAATATTCAAAATTTGGTTTCCTGAAGAACTAACTTTTCTTCAGAATTGTTTTACAGGTTTAGATCTGATCTATGATGGTGGACAGGGATCAGACACACAAAGGTTAAAATCATCCACCTGGCGACTCCAAATCCATTTCACAATCAAGACTCCACTGGAGGAATGAACCTGGAAGAACAATATGGAAAGATCGGGCTTTCAACTTGGATCTTAATCCAAGACATTATGTTCTTTCACGTTAAGAATGGTTTTCAATATGTATTGTATTTTATATAAGGATCTAACTTGGTTTTATAGATATCGTGGCCTTTCATTATGGCTGATTTTCAAGATGATCCAAGAATAAAACGAAGATATGCTCCTATGAGCAGAGATCACATACATGGATTTCCACACAAACTACCGAAGGTAAATTGGGGTGAAAATCTGCCCATGTTTCAAGATGAGAATATTGATGATCCTTTACTACATCTCATTAAATTTCATATACACTGATCAAGATTGAAGGGTGATTGGCATGAGGATTGCCTCATGAAGATATTCATGGGAACCTTAGAAGGAAAAGCAAGGGAATGGTATGAAGCTCTCAAACCCGCAAGTTTGTTTTCTCTAAAAGATTTTCATAAGGTATTTTATGAGCATTACAAAGAAGATTTTCCATCTTTGTCATTAGCTGAAAATTGTTGTGATAAAGCTGAAGATCTTATACATTACCTTAAAAATATTGATGAAGATTTTGAAAATTGGCATCCTGAAGATTTATTAGAAGAAGTCCAAAACTTTCATTCTCAAGTTAAATGTCATAATAATCAAGAGGAGTTAAACAAAGATGAAATAAATCAGGGGATAAATCAAGATCCACAAAACTCCTTTGTATTAACAAATGATGTTTCATTTAATGTTTTGAATGGAGTTAAAGAAAATAATCAACCTCATGATCAATTTTTAGATAAGAGAAAAAACAATTGTCATTCCAATCTAAGAATTCAGAGATTCCCACCCCCCCTCACCGAAGAAGAAATCAATTTGCTTCTAAACATGCAACCATCCTCAAAATATTTGCGTAATGAAGAAATTGTTTCTACTTCTTCTAATGTTGATGAATGTACAAAAGTTTTTATCCATGAAGGGACAGAAGAACAAGTTGATGCTCATGTTATTATACCTTCCCAAAAAGGCCCATTGCTTGATATCACACCTATTGAACAAAAAAATGATTTTCAAATAGAATGCAACCAATCTAATCAAGATATATTAGGATTGTTGGAAGAGAAGTATGTTGATCCGATGTTTATAATTGATGACGTTCCTTATTCTGAAGATTTGCCTAAATATGATCAGTATGATTTCCCAATTCAAGATAATTTCACAGAACAATCACTAGCTATTTTGAGGGATGAGATATTAGAACTTCAACTTGATGAGGATTTTCTAAGAGCTTTCTTTCTTATTTTTAAATCAAGAAAATGTTCTCCTCAAGTTAAAAAATGGCTTCTTGATATAATTTCTGAAAATTATGAAAATGAAATCAAACTTTTGCATTCTCAAATTCAGTCATACCATTTTCGAAATCCTAAAGAATTCTTTGAAAATCTTCCTCCTCCAAAGCAAGAGGAAATTGTATTATCTTTTGACCTGCATATTGAGGATGATTATTCTTTCAAACACAAGACTGAAGAAATAAGTTCATGGTCTAATATTCATAATTCAATTGAACAATTAGTCATTGAAGGCCTAGAAGTAAATAACATACATCATGTTTTTATTGATCCTATATCAGATTATATGGAGAATCTTTTGAGCCCAAATTTGCAAACATGTTTTCTCTATAAGGATCAAATACATCAAAAGTGGCCTTTACACATCATATCATTTATTATAAAGGCACATGATCATAACATACTTCCAATTTTGATCATAAGCAATCAAGTTAACCATTTATTGTTACATCTACTTGATTGGCTTCATTGGCATTTTTGTATTACCTGATTCAATAAGACTTTTAGTAGATTAGAGTAGGTAAATGAGTGCTAATAAGCTCAGAATTTTGAGCATTTTTTTTTAGTTGTCAATTTTCAGCTAGTTTTTCATTAAGTTGGTTTGAAATTTTTTGTGTGTTGTTTTAGTTTCAGATCAGATTTCAGGTTGCAGAAAAATGACTATATTCAATTCAAGATTTCCAACTAGGAAACGCAGTTTTGATTGGATGGTGACTTACTGAAGTTGAAGCCCGAAGTGAAGGCCCTAAGCTTCAGAATTTTTACTATCATATATACAATAAAGCTACCAGAAGAAGGAGATTACATGGTTTAGTTTGAAGACATTTTAAGGCAACTGACCTGTTGTTCTTGACTTTTCACAAGGAAAAGCCATCCCCAAGTGGAGCCAGTGTTAGACTCCTATACCAATAGGTGTCATTTTTCATGATTGTCTTGATTGAACTATGGAATATGTTCAAACCTTTTTCTTGAGCAAAGGTGTTCCATATTCTTGAAAAACCAAAAATCAAATAATTTAAAAAATGTAAAGAGGGTATACCCTAAAAGAAAAATCAAAGGGTAAGAAAAATAAAATGGTCAAAAAAGTGAAAGAAATGAACCCCAAACAAAAATAGACCAAGGAAAGTGTGCAAATCCAAATGCCACTACTATTTCATTTTTGTAAATAAATAATTGTGTGCAGCTTGTCAAACTTTTGCCACAATTGGTGAAGAGTCAAACTGTTTAAACTTGACTCATTCATGTTTCAATTTCATGTTGTAGAATAGAGAATAAATATCTGACCAAACAGTTTAATCTTGGCAGATAAGTAGATAGGTAGAGTTAATAAAAGGTGCTCAAAAGTTTAATCTGAGCCCTTGGATGTAATAAGGGTAGAATTAGATAGATTTGCCTTGTAAAAAGAAAAAGATTGATAAGGGTTTGCAAGTCTAAATGCACCCTAATAAAGAAGAGAAAATGGTAGTGTCAAGTAGATAGGGTAGGTAGATGGTGTTGCAAAGTTTTATGTGATGAATGATGGTGCTGAATATGTTTAATCTTTTACCTTCATCACAAGTACTCAAGCAGAAAATGCACTGAAGAATTCACAGAAAGCAAAGTCAAAATCATTAACTTCCCACATCACTTTTTCCCTAAGTTTTACTAATTTTCCCAAAGTGCTAAGGTATTTGGAGATCAAAGGGGCTCAAGGCATTTCCTTGACTTTTGGAGGGACCGGACCCTCGGCCCGATGATCAAAAAGACCTAAGTACTTGAAGTTATCCATTATCATTCACTTTCAATCTTTTCCTAAGTAAAATCCCATTTTGCTTAGGAAAATCATGCAAACTTCCATAAAAATCCCTCAAAATAACTTACTATTCTAAGTTTAAGTGTTGAATATGATATATTGTAATTTACTTCAGAAATTATCACTTTCTTAGATGTGCAAAGTATTTTGAGTTGTCTTTGTCCCTTTGTCATATTAACATTTAACTCTATTTACTAAATCCCTAGTGAAATGCCCTATCATGAGTATATAACTCCTTTTATATAAATATCCAAAAACCCCTCTATTATAAAGTTTAGCCAAAGTATTTATTTCCCCGTGCATTCAAATAAAAACCCACTATACAAGCCCTTTGGTTAAATATATCGTTATACAATAGTCCCGCCCCTATGGTAAATTAATTATATCGGTTTATTTATCATATAATAAAAAACATATATGAGAAAAGCTTTAAACATATGGTATATATGTTTAATACAAAAAATAATAAACCCGAAGTTTTATTTTCAAAACCAAAACTTCGGAAAAACCCCATGCCACCGTGGCTCATCCACCTGGCATCCCACCCGATACTTTAACCGTAATGGAGACCCGCGCGCAAAGTTCCTTACCCTGACCCTTTATAACTATGGGATTAATTAGTTATCAGGACTAATTAATAACCTTTTCTCCACCAATTATGTGCCACCCGGAATGATTAATTAAACACTAATTATGTCGGGCCCGCGTGATAACTACCCCACCATCTCTCCGTCCTTTCAACCGTTGGATCGCCCCTCCAAAGATCAACGCTCCACAGCAGTTCCGCCAGCCGTCCCTTGTCAGCACTTTAACGCGCGGGGGCATGGTGGTATTGGAACAATACTCCAGCCACGTGTCACTCGCCCAATGGAATCGCTCCCTCCGCGCTCAATACCACTCTTGTCCACAAGCGGTGCGGGGATTACCGCTTACCGCTTACCGCCCGACCCCTGCACACGTCAGCCCGTACTGATATGACGTCACTCCTCGAAAAAAATAAAAATCCATTTAAACTTGTAAATAAAGCAAATTTCGTGTTTTTCCCGTTATTTTCATTATTGAAAACGACTGCGCCTTCCGCTACGAAATTCAAATTTTCATTGAAATCCACTGTTCTATCCGATTTCGCTCCAGAATTCCGCCGGACCAGTGTTCGAGCATCCTCTTGCCACCGCCTGATACCTGTTAAAACTCAGTTTGCCTCCAAGAACAGGTATTTATTCTATTGCGCCCCGAACTTCAAAAGAAACTCTGTTTTCCTTGTTTTCCACTGGATTAGTGATTAAATCTTATCGCTAAGATCATTCCCTGAGGTTTAAAACTGTGAATTGTTCCCCCGAACCTGCAATTGTGCCAATTTCCCTCATTAAAACTGAAATCACGACATTTCTGTGAAGAAAACCCAGAAACTTCCATTTTGAACACACAAGAACCAAAATGGAAGCCCCGGCAGCCCTGAATGTAACCCCATTGAATGCCCCCCACAGAGAATTAGAATATTTTCCCTTAGTGGATAAGGACTTCCAAATTAAAGACATAGTGTTTGATGAAAGCCCCCTTCGAAGTTATTGTCACTGCAGAGACGATTATTCGAAGGGATTGGATGTCATTGGGTTGTGGGAATCCAATTTCCCGAGATATCTCATCCCCTCAGTCCTCATTTTCCCAGAAATTATCCACTACTGCCATTCTAACTATGATCCAACTCAAAGAGCAGTAATGTCCCCTGACCAGAGTGTTCTTTTCCCCATTACTCCCCAAGCTATCAATACAATGCTCCATTTTGAACCTGGTCAAAACCTCACTCCCTTGTCCATTGGGGAATTGCTTGAAAAATCTACTCGGTTGTCCCCTGAAGAGGTGATCAGAAGATCACATCCTTGGATAAACAGTCTTAATACTAGTCATAAGATTTTTTTACTCCAATATTGTTATCAAATCTATTCAAACAGAGGTTAGAAAGCATAACAGCTAAAGAGTATCAGTGGTTAAAGTGTATCAGGTAAAAGTCAGAATGAAAGTTAAAAAGAAGTTACAGAGCGGTCAAAGGTAAAATAGTAAAAGTAATTACAGAGGCAGTAAAATGGTAAAAAGAGATGAAAATACTTTCACCAACATTGAATTTTATCTAAAGTGAAAGTAAAACAGTCAAAGGAACAAAAAAGTGAAAAGATGAAAAATACAACAAGAAGGAACATTTTTGCAGAAATTGCATATTTTAGTCATAGTTTTGCAGAAACTATTGTGATCAATCCAAGATTAATTTTGAAAAACTGAAGGAGGTTTATGTTCTTAAGAGGATTATCTACAAAAACCTCTCTCACTTTTCTAACAGCCATTATGGTTTTGGAAATATTAAACAATGTTGGAAAGCACTTTTTGCAGAAAATTCCTGTTAAGTCATCATTTTGCAGAGAATATTGTGGCCAATCAGAAATACATCTTACAAAAATGAAGGAGGTTTTTGTTCCTAAGAGACCCATATACAAAAACCTATCGCATTTTTTGGACATTGATTTCAGACTGAGAGATACATGCACATATTTAGAGGCTATTTTTCAGACTCTGTAAAACTCTGTTTTACACATCTTTTTGCAGAGCCTATTGTGCACAGCTGGAGAGGAATTTTAGGAAAGTGAAAGAGGTTTATCTCACCAACATATTTATCTACAATAACCTCTTTCACTTTTTACATATCTATTACGGATTGAGAAATATAAAGGTATCATTGGACCCCAAATTTGCAGAATTGTTGGAGCAGAATTGCACAAAGAAAGGAAGCAGTTAGTGACTTGGATGCCTCATCATCAACTAAGAGTTGGATAAAATTCGAATTCTCCTCTTTTTCATCACCTATCCATCAAAAATAGTGCCAAATAGATGCATTAGTTTGAGTGTCCTTTAATTAAGTTCTATTTATGTAAAATAGTTGGAGAGATTTGTGAACCAATTTTGATATTTTTTTTCAAGATATTTTAGTTTAGAATTTGTATAAATACTCCACTCTTGGAAGTATTTTGGGTGGATTCTATTACTATGCTGTGACATTGAAGTTTTTGGAATAAAAGCGTTTTGGAGAAATTTATTCGTGGCTTGCTGGATGACAATTTGAAGCTCAGGACTTTTTGCAGGATTCATGTGTTGGACTGCAGTTCAATAAGTCTTTCTACCCTTTGTCTTAAGTTTTATATCAGTTTATAATATCATTATGTCCATTTCCGAATAATTTACATAAAGGATTGAATCAGAATTTACTTAATTGTACTCTGATTTCAGATGTGATTGTTCTTAATGTTTTCCTCTAAATTGGTTATAAGCACGAATTATTAAATGCTCTTGCTTTGCTAATTTAAACATTCTTGATTACTATAATAAATAATTCTTCATTGCTCTTTGTTTGTAATCATTTCTTTCTTTTGAACATGGTGAAAGATTCTTAACTGCCTTTCATCCCTTCAAACCCATTCCATCCACTTTAAATTTTAAGGATTGTTCTCTGTTTGGCTATCTTGCCCTGCAAAGCCATCTTGTGTGTAGAATAGAAATCTAGTAAAGCCATCCTTTGACTCCATAGCCCAATGGACTGAAAATCTTCAACCTTGCCCTTAGTTAGAAAATTCCACCATTCAAACAAAATCAAACTCTTAGACTTATAACTAGCCTAAAACTTTCTAAGAACAAAGATAAATCATAAAGAGAGAGCCCTCTCTGGATGCAGATTGGCTAGATTCTGCATCTGAAGGTTGGTTTGTGGTTACCTCGGGTATACTTTCCTTTTCCACAACTTCAAGGAAAACCCGAGTGATAAATGTTAACATACCACTATTTCAAATGACCAACCTCCCAACCTTAGAGTCCTTTCTGTCTCCCAGGACTCACCCCCGAGCTGAGATCACATCCATCACAGATCAACCTCTGATCTGCTTAGGAGCAGCTTATTTAAGCTCATGTTTCCCCAAAGCATGTTTCTAATTCTGCGTCCAGAATAGCAGGATGCTTTTCTTCCTGTTTAGCCTAGGCTTCCCATTTTGGGACTCTTTAAAGCTATTTTATGCTTTTCCTCAGCTTTTCCAGCTTTTCTTACCTCTTCCCAACTACTTTCCTCATCATTGGGGAAATTTAGATTCCTCCTCAAAATCTAAATTAATTTCTTTCAAGGATTTTTTGAAAGATTGTGGGGATTTGTTGCCTTATCCATCCTCATGGATTTGGCAAGTGATCTCTAATTCTCATTTTGGTCAATATGCACAATCATTTTATTTATTTCCTCAACTTAAATATTAAATTACATTCACACAATACTTATCCTTTGGGGTCCACTCCCCTTAGGATTAAAGTTCAAATGTCTAACTTTTTAATTTCAACACAGAAATTGGGGGTGTTACAATGAAGATTTTAGGGCTAGAAGTTTCTCAGGTAACTATTCTCAAATTGTGAATTTAATTTTTCTGTGGATTGTAAACCTACTTGCTTGGAAGAAGCTGCTAGTTATGAACTATGGAAAGATTCAATGCAAAAGGAATATTATCATCTCATAAAAAATGGTACACGGAGGCTGGTGGATCCTCTTGCTAGCATCAAAACTATTGGTTGCAAATGGATTTATAAAACCAAGTATAAAGTTGATGGTTCGCTAGACAAACACAAAGTAAGACTTGTAGTGAAGGCATATTACAATGTAAAGAGTGGAAAATTCATCATATGGATGTCAAAACTGCCTTTTTAAATGGAGATTTGAAAGAATATGTTTACATGTTTCAGCCAGAAGGTTTTTCCCTTAAAGGGAAAGAAAAAAAGGTTTGCAAACTAATGAAGTCTTTGTACAGCTTGAAACAAGTGCCACGAGCATGGTATGAGAATATAATTCAACATCTTCTTAAATTAAACTATAAACATTTTTACCTAGATGATGCAACTCTTTTCGTTAATAAAGTTGGCAGATCAGTTGTATATCTAGTTGTATATGTTGATGATTTGATGGTCACAGGAAAAAATTATGAATATATATCATCTATAAAGAAGGAATTTTTTTTTTTTTTTTGATATGATAGATTTAGGTTTACTTCATTGTTATCTTGGAATTGAATTTGATCAAAAACCACAACATATGTTCATCTCTCAGAAAAAATATGTTGATAAATTATTGAACAAATATAGTATTACAAAATGTAATCATGTTGCCACTCCAATGGTGTAGAATTTGAAACGCACTTTCGAAGAAGGAAAGTCATTTGAAGATCCAAAAAAGTACATGCAACTTGTTGGAAACTTGATTTATTTGTCTATAAGTCGTCTTGATATAACATTTTTTGTCGGAATACTTTCCAGGTTTGTGCATCATCCTTGTGAGGGGCATTGGGTAGCAACAAAAAGAGTTTTGAAGTATTTAAAAGGAACTCAAACTTATGGCATAAAATATTCCAAAGTTTTAGACTTCCACCTTGCTACTTATTCAGATTCAGATTTTGATGGAGATAAAGAAAATGGAGTCTCAACTTCTGGTTATTCGATGAATCTTGGATAAGCAGCCATCAGTTGGAGGTCGCAAAAGAAATATATTCTTTTTTATTCTACCACCGAAGCCGAATATGTTGCAACGACTTAAGCCACTAAGGAAATCATTTGTCTTCGAAAAATACTCAAAGATTTGCAGGAGAAACAAAGAGCTTCAACTCCTCTATTTTTCGACAACTCTTTTACAATCAATTTTTCCAGGAATCCAAGGTTTCATGATCGAATGAAACATATCAACACGAAATATCATTTGATTATACATCATGTAGAGGCGAAACAATTCATCTAACACATTATCCAACTTCTGAAAAAATTGTAGATATTTTTACCAAAGCATTAGGGCGTGAAAAGTTCGAAAAATTTAGATCTTTACTTGGTATGTCAAATGTCCCTTTGAATTAAGGGGGGAAATGTTGTAATCCTATGGGAATCCTTAGGGTTTTTTTTTTCAGTTAGGTATTTAGGAAGCTAGGAAGTTAGTAGTTAGTAATAACAAATTTCTGAACCAATTTCTCAAGTATAAATGTAACCTTTTTTAATGAATGAAATACATAGAGATCACCTGTTTATTATTGAACACAAAAAATGTGGAAGCTAGCCAGATTCATATGAACGAATATAACATGATTAATATTTTAATGTTACCACCACTAGTATATTATGTTGGCTCAATTAAAATGGTATATATAAATAAGATGCACCCACTAAAGAACTAGTAAATGGATAGACTTGAACTGCCATCTGTAAATAAGGTTTTTTGCTTATCAAATCGGACATCGGAATTTTGAATCGGGTAATTTGTATGGTTACTCTTATTAACTGAAGAAAACGAAATACTGAGTTATAGGAAATACAAATAAATGTTAAATAAAACAATGGAGACATAAGGTCACATTGGCTTTCCATGGAATAGGAGAGAATTTAGTAGGAAATTATTAATTGGTATAATGGATATGGAAAATATGTGATATAGGTATGTATGAAAATACGAGAGTTAATAGGGAGAAATTGATTCATTGGAACAATGACAATATTTGAGAAGAGGGGGTAATTCTAATCATAGGAAATCCTTGTACTCTCTTCAATACATATGTTATACCCTATACATGTATAAATCATCATAAATTCTAACCATAAACCAAGAAAGTGAACCACAACATTCAGTGGTTAATATTATTCAGTAGCAGGAAAATTTACCCAAAACTGTATATTAGATGTTTTTTTTTTATTTGAATGATTTAAAAAATTAAATTAAATACTTGGCCAACAATAAATTAATAATATATGTAATATATGTACAAATAAATAAATCAGTGGAATCCTGAAGCATCTACACATATTATATAGGAATCAGAGAGGCTGAGACTTTTAGGAGTGCTTTATCAGATCTTGTAAGAAAAAATTTATGATACATAAATAAACCTTGATATACCTTGAAGAAGAGCATATATGAAGCTAATTTCCAAGATTGATTTAAATTATATACTAAAGTAGTAATATTAATACATACTAACTATTAATATTCAGGTCAAACAAAAAAAAAAATCCTGTCACATCGACTAGAAGATTTTCAAAACACATATAATAATGCTACTATAAGCCATTCACACATTGAATCATAAACTATATACCACAAGTGGTAAATAAAATGGAGTAATGTATTGGTGCACCTAACATACTTGCAGGGTTTTACCTTCCATAAATTTATATTCAAAGTAAAAACTCAAAGATGAAAATTTCTTTATAATCAGATTTAATAGTGGGAAGGTATTTTGTGGTGTTCCAAAATAAGGGAATTATAAATAATTTTACAAACGTTGCAAGTGGTATTTCATGAAAAAAATAAAATATAGTGATGATGATCGGAATTTACAGGAACGCAACAATAAACATATAAACTACAAATACATAGATGCAAAATATAAATAGCACTTCATTAAATTACCAAGGAACCTGGAATCCGCTTACAAGACGGATGGAAATAAACTAGCTAGGCAGTGACCGGTAGCTACTTCAAGAAGATGTGGTGGCTATAGGCCTCGACCGAAGGCGTGAGGCTCGAGGGCCTATTTATTATGGAGAACCCTAACATCCAAAAACCTAACCCTAGGAGATGAAGCGCCAAAACTATGGGCCCCGTTTGGGTAAATTGGTGTTTCAACTTCCGAGGGACGTAACTTTGGCATACTATCTCCGTTTGACGCATATGATACATCATTAGAAAGCTCTATCCGAGGACTACAACTGTCGGGGCAAATTTTATCAAAAAATTCGCTGGCGCTTTCATACCCAAAAAACGTCGTTTAGGGCCTCAAAACGGCTCCGGAAGTTCAGGACCCGAAAAACTGCTAAAAATAGTAAGTTATGCCAAAACGGAAAAACTGAAAGAGATAATGGTGGGGGCCCAAGTGGAATAGGCGGGTGGCCACCAATATCCACCTGGATCATTCCTCCCCCCTTAGGAAGCAATGGTCCCCATTGCGTTAAGTTCCTCCATGAGATGAGGAAATTTCTGCTGAACTTGGTCCCTGGTGAACCACTTTCCTTGGTGCAGGAGTTGGCCAGCTTTGACAACCCGATACAGTTGGATCTTCTGTTGGCAAGTGTTCTTGATTTGCATGTCCATGATACAATCTGTGGTGGCCTGTTCCATGCAGTCTGGGTTTAACTCTGTTGGTGTGAGTTGTTCTGCAATGTCCGAAGTGTCCAGTAGGGGTGGGAAGTAAGGACGAAGGCGATCCACATTGAAGACTGGGTGCAGACCAAGGAATGGTGGAATACTAAGCTCGAAAGCATTGTTCCCTACAGCCTTGGTGATGGTGTATGGCCCGTATCGGAGCGGGCGAAGCTTGCGGTGAGGTCCAGTGAGGCGCTCCTTCTGCAAATGCAGCCACACTTTGTCGCCCACCTGGAAGTTGTGTGGCACCCGGTGTTGATCATGGCGCTGCTTGTACTTCGCATTGGCTCTGTCCAATATATCATGAACCTGTTGGCGGATGTGTTGAATGCGCTCGATGAAGCTACTTGCTTTGTCAACTTCAGACTGGACGTGCGCTGAATCGGCCTGAGCAGCTGCAAATGGCATGGCTACGTCAATGGGACATAGTGGCTGGAACCCCAAGCCCACCTGAAAGGGGCTATGGCCAATTGAACTGTGGAGAGCCCGGTTATAACTATGTTGTACATAAGGGAGGCTCTCGTCCCATGTGCGTGGATGCTTTTAATTGTACATGCGCAGAATGTGTACAATCATTCTGTTGACGACCTCTGTCTGGCCATCTGTTTGGGGATGGAAAGCTATGGACTTGGTGAGCTTGGTATCCAACATTGACCAGAGGCTGGACCAAAATGTGCTGAGGAACCTGCTATCCTGATCTGATATGATATACTGTGGGATCCCAAAGTGCACCCACACTCGTTCAAAGAAGAGTTTAGCAGTGGCTTCTGCTGTGATATTCTTCTTGCAGGCCGCCATAATGGCCATCTTCGAGAATCTGTCGACGACCAAAAAAACACAGTCATTTCCCTGCTTAGTAGAAGGCAGGCCCGACATGTAATCCATGGAGATGGACTCCCAAGGTCGACTAGGGGTAGGTAGAGGAGTATATAGGCCTTGCTTCTTGATGGTCGGTTTGGCAATGGCACAAGCAGTGCAGGATCTGATGTGCTTCTCGACATCCTTTCGAAGGTTCGGCCAATAGAAATACTTCTGTAGTATTGCCACTGTTTTCTCGACCCCGAAATGCCCAGCGACTCGACTGTAGTGTGCTTCCCATATCATCTTGGCACGCTCGCTTGAAGGAACACAAAGGTGTCCCAGGTGACATAAAAGTGCATCTTGGAGGTGAAAATTTGAAACTTGCGTGCCCCCCAAGAGTGCCTTGTAAGTGTGGCCGAATTCTGGGTCACTCTCATAGAGAAGCGGCCAATCAGAAGTCTCGTGCCCACAAGAGTTGAGCACGGTGGTGAGCGCCACGATCGGTGGTCGGCTGAGGCAGTCTGCAACATTATTGGTTCTACCCTTCTTGTACTTGATGTTCAAATGAAACTGTTGCAGATATGTGGACCACTTCTGATGGCGATCATTCTGCAACTTCCCTTGTGTCTGTATGAACTGCAGGGGCCGGTGGTCTGTGTGGATGATTGTTTCCTTCCCTAAAATGTAATGCTTCCATTGTCGACAGGCTTGCACAATGGAATACATTTCTTTGTCATAGGTGGGATACTTGCGAATTGTCTCAGACAATGTCTCACTGTGATATGCCACTGGATGTCCCTGTTGAGTAAGAACTGCCCCAATAGCATAGTCAGAGGCATCTGTCTCGATCTCAAATGGCTGTTGCAAGTCTGGTAATGTGAGCACTGGGGCAGAACAGAGGCGATTTTTCAATTTTGTGAACGCCTTCTGTTGAGGTTCCGACCAAAATAATTTTTCTCTCGCTCCTCCCTTGGTGACTTGACTCAAGGGCCAAGTGATATGAGAGAATCCCAACACGAATCTATGGTAGAAATTAGCAAGACCCAGAAAGCTGCGAAGCTCTGTTATAGTGGTTGGGGCTGGCCAATCCCGAATGACTTGGATCTTGGCCGGATCCACATGCACCCCCCTTTCATCAATAATGTATCCCAGATATTGAACCTGGGTCATGCCAAAAGTGCACTTCTCCAAATTGGCACACAACTTGTGTTGCCGCAGTGTTTGGAGGACTTGTCGGATGTGGTGAAGGTGCTCTTCCTAAGTCTGGCTGAAGATCAGAATATCATCCAAGTACACCACTACAAATGAGTTGGTGAATGGCCGCAAGATGTCATCCATCATCCTCATGAAGGTGGCAGGAGCATTCGTCAACCCAAAAGGCATGACCAGCCATTCGAAAAGGCCTTCCTTGGCTTTGAAGGCCGTCTTCCACACATCGGAGGGTTCAATTGGTACCTGGTGATACCCAGACTTCAGGTCAATCTTGCTGAAATATTTTGCACCTTTGAGTTGATCCAGAAGGTCATCAATCCTTGGGATTGGGTACCTATTCCGGACAGTGATCTTGTTCAGCGCCCGATAGTCAATACAGAGTCTCCACGTCCCATCCTTCTTCTGTACCAACACGATCGGGCTCCCATAGGGCGATGAACTTGGTCTGATGTGACCTTTCTGCAACAGCTCCTGAATCTGCCTCTTGATTTCATCATTTTCCAGAACAGAGCGTCGATAGATCGGTCCGTTGGGTAGCGGCGCACCTGGGGTCACATCAATCGGGTGCTTGACCTGGCAGTGCAGAGGAACCCCTGTGGGTGAGGTGAAGATGTCCCCGTACTCCTCCACGACCTTATCCATTTGTTGTTGTCGTGCAGAGGGGCCCTGTCTGGAGGTCGTGGCCACAGTCTTCTTCTTGCCCTGGGGGCGGATCATCAGGAAAACGAATTTCCTGGTTTGGGAAATGAGCTTACTACATTGTTTTGAAGTAACCAAAGAGATAGCGGCAGGAGGTGGTACCTCTGGTATCCTGTACAACTTATTTCCCAAAGTAACAATAACAGCACGAGGCCGAGACTCATACACAGCATGACGCTTCCACAAGTATGGTTGTCATAATAATACATCAGAAACATCAATAGGAGAAACATCACATAATACCTCATCCGTGAAGGGCTTGATGCTATAGGGAAGGCGACACTGCCGGCTGACGCGGAGATCTCGTCCTTGGTGAAGCCACCCGATGGTGTATGGATGTGGGTGAGCTGTGGTCAGCAAGCCCAACCACTTCACGGCGTCTGCTGAAATGAGGTTCTTTTGGCTCCCATTGTCGACAATGAACCGTACAGGGGAGCCCTTTACCCACATCTGGGAGTGGAAGAGACGTTCCTCCTCCTCTGGATCTTCCGGTTCCTCCTTCTGGACCTTTGTAGTGGCAACAGTGGCGTTGGGCTCCGCATCAATAACCTGTTTCCCTTTTTCATTCCCCTTTTCAGGTTCTGATTCGGAGTCGGAGCATGCATCTGACTCAGAAGCCCTCATCTCGGCCACTAGCGACTGCTTGGCCCGACACTCACTTGTGTTGTGAGTGGAGCTCTTATGGAACTCACACCACTTTCCCGTGTCCTTCTTTGCCTTTGCGGTGTTGTTCTTTTCTTGTGGCTTCGATGAGTTGTCTTTAGCTGCCATGCCTTGGCTCTGTCCTTTGTTCTGCGGTTTGGAAGCACCTTTCCCTTGCTTTTGATTCGCAGATCCAAAGTCTCGCTTCTTTTGTTTGAATTTCGCTCAATCTTGGTAGCACAATGACACCAAGCGCAGGAGATGTCGAGAACCCATTCTAATTTATCCGTGCGTACGTGCCCTCGGTGGGATACTTAGCACCAAATTTTCTCTCGAATCTTGATACCCAACTTCTTGTGCACAGTGGTATGAATAGATTCACAACATGCACATCTTGATCCCTTTGTTGTCGCAAATAAGGGTCCATCGTATACTTGTCCTCATAGCTCCCCATGGGATAGTATTGCCCAAACTGGTGTTCCCGTAAAAGAATTCCAAGTTGCATGGCCAAACCTGAAGAGAGGGTTCTGTCTGGTCCTTGTTCTCACAGTAGGTTTCCCACAAGTCCTTAACATGGGGGGTAGCTTTGAGGAGTGCAAAAATAATCTTCTCCCGGTCTGAAAAGTCATGAACAGAGAAATATCCTTCTAATAGATTCAACCATCTATCTACGGCATCTACGTCTATTTGACCCTCAAATATGGGAATGTCAAAATTTAATTGTACCTTAAAGGGAGTCGCAACTCCAGAGTGGCTACTGGATGCAGATGCGTCGCCGGTGGGCAGCCGTTGAAGGATCTGAGCAAAGCTATCCATCATCGCGTTCCTTTGTTTTTCGAGGGCCTCCTCGAGCAATATTTTGATAGGATCTCCTGCTCCCTCATCTTTCTTTTCGTCCCCCATGGGCGTCCGTCGAGGTTTGCGAGGCTGATCTTGCAAAGGTTCCACCAGATCAAGCCCTAGCTCCTTATACCCCGACCTCGTTGGGGACATGCAAAGAAGGATCGAGAAAAAGTAGACCGCTCTGATACCACTGATTCGGATTTATGCAGGAACGCAACAGAATAAACATATAACCATAAATACAGAGATGCAGCGGAAATAACACTTCATTTCATTAATATCAAAAAACTGAAATTTGCTTACAGACAGAATGGAAATAAAACTAGCTAGGGCGCTGGTAGCTATCTCTGAGAAGAGATGTGGCGGCTACAGGCCTCTGAACTGAGTTACAATGAGGCTCGAGGGCCTATTTATTATTGAGAAACAATGGAGAACCCTCAACATCCCAAAAACCTAACCCTAGGAGATGAAGCGCGAAAACTATGGGCCCCGTTTGGGTAAATTGGTGTTTCAACTTCCCAGGGACGTAACTTTGGCATACTATCTCCGTTTGACGCACATGATACATCATTAGAAAGCTCTATCTGAGGACTACAGCTTTCGGGATGTATTGTGCTTTGATACCCAAAAAACGTCGTTTAGGGCCTCAAAACGGCTCCGGAAGTTCAGGACCCGAAAAACTGCTAAAAATAGTAAGTTATGCCGAAACTGAAAAACCGAAAGAGACAATGGTGGGGGGCCAAGTGGAATAGGTGGGTGGCCACCAATATCCACCTGGATCATTCCTCCCCCCTTAGGAAGCAATGGTCCCCATTGCGTTAAGTTCCTCCATGAGATGAGGAAATTTCTGCTGAACTTGGTCCCTGGTGAACCACTTTCCTTGGTGTAGGAGTTGGCTAGCTTTGACAACATGATGCAGTTGGATCTTTTGTTGGCGAGTGTTCTTGATTTGCATGTCCGTGATACAATCTGTGGTGGCCTGTTCCATGCAGTCTGGGTTTAACTCTGTTGGTGTGAGTTGTTCTGCAATGTCCGAGGTGTCCAGTAGAGGTCGTGTTTCTTCCTTGAAGTTGTGGAAAAGGAAAGTATACCCGAGGTAACCACAAACCAACCTTCGAATACAGAATCTAGCCAATCTGTATCCAGAGAGGGCTCTCTCTTTATGATTTAACTTTATTCTTAGAAAATATTACGGTAGTTATAAGTCCAAGAGTTTGTTTGAAAATGGTGGAATCCGCCAACTAAGGGCACGATTGAGTAATTCAGGCCATTGGGCTATGGAGTCATAGGATGGCTTTACTGGATTTCTATTCTACACACGAGATGGCTTTGCAGGGAAAGATAGCCAGACAGAGAACAATCCTTAAAATTTAAAGTGGATGGGATGATTTTGAAGGGATGAAAGGCAGCTAAAAATCTTTCACCATGTTCAAAAGAAAGAAATGAAATGACTACAAACAAAGAGAAATGAAGAATTCTTTATTATAGTAATCAAGAATTTTTAAATTAGCAAAGCAAGAGCATTTAAGAATTCGTGCTTATAACCAATTTAGAGGAAAACATTAAGAATAATCACATCTGAAATCAGAGTACAATTAAATAAATTCTGATTCAATCCTTTATGTAAATTGTTCAAAAATGGACACAATGATATTATAAATCGATATAAAACTTAAGACATAGGATAGAAAGACTTATTGAACCTAGGCACCGACACATGAACTCGCAAAAAGTCCCCGAGCTTCAAATTGTCATCCAAAGAAGTTTTCACAAATAAATTTCTCCAAATTGATTTTATTCCAAAAACTTCAATGTCATAGCAAAGTAATAGAATCCACCCCCAAATACTTCCAAGAGTGAAGTATTTACACAAATTCTAACCAAAATATCTTTGAAAAAAATATCAAGATTAGTTCACACAAATCTCTCCAACTATTTTACATAAATAGAACTTAAGTAAAGGACACTCAAACTAATTCATCTATTTGGCCCTATTTTGTATGGATAGGTGATGGCAAATAGGAGAATTCGAATTTGATCCAACTCTTAGTTGATGATGTGGCATCCAAGTCACTAAATGCTTCCCTTTTTTGTGAATTCTGCTCCAACAATTCTGCAAAATTGGGGTCCAATTATATCTTTTTATTTCTCGATCCGTAATAGATATGTAAAAAATGAAATATTTTATTGTAGATAAATATGTTGGTGAGATAAACCTCTTTCACTTTCCTAAAATTCCTCTCCAGATGTGCACAATAGTCTCTGCAAAACGATGTGTAAAACAGAGTTTTACAGAGTCTGAAAAATAGCCTCTAAATATGTGCATGTATCTCTCATTCTGAAATCAATGTCCAAAAAATGAGATAGGTTTTTGTAGACGGGTCTCTTAGGAACAAAAACCTCCTTCAGTTTTGTACGATGTATTTCTTATTGGACACAATATTCTCTGCAAAATGATGACGTAACAGGAATTTTCTGCAAAAAGTGCTTTCCAACATTGTTTAATATTTCCAAAACCATAATGGCTGTTAGAAACGTGAGAGAGGTTTTTGTAGATGGACCTCTTAAGAACATAAACCTCTTTCAGTTTTGCAAAATGAATCTTGGATTGATCACAATAGTTTCTGCAAAAATATGACTTAAACATGCAATTTCTGCAAAAATATTCCTTCTTGTTGTGTTTTTCATCTTTTCACTTTTTTGTTCTTTTGACTATTTTACTTTCACTTTAGACAAACTTCAATTTTGATGAAAGTATTTTCATTTCCTTTTTACCATTTTACTGTCTTTTGTATTTACTTTTACTGTTTACCTCTGACTTCTCTGTAACTTCATTTTAACTTTCACTGACTTTTACCTGATACACTTTAACCACTGATACTCTTTAACTGTTAAAGGAAGATAATCTAAATCTCAGTGAGGGGCATCCAAGGGTGTGACATTCAGAGCCACAGGAATCCCCATTCCTGGTTCTTGTGGATTCAGAAATGGAAATTTCGGTTTTCAATGAAAAAATGGGCACAAAATAGGTTTGGGAATGTAATTGTGGTTTTGGGATTTGAGGAGTAGACTAATCAATCAATTCTAAACCTGTTTCAACGAAAGAAAAATGAAAACCAAGATTTTACAGAGTTCAGAGGGAGTTTCTAGGGTAAATACCTGTTTTCTGAAGGAAAACCGTGTTTAATAGGTACTGATGGATGACGGATGGACGCTTGAATACTGGAATGATGGGGGTCTTCAGTAAATTCTGTTAATGGCAGTTTAACAATCGATTTTCAAATTTTCAGTGTGGAGGGCGCAATTGCTTTCAACAGACAGAATGATAGAAAATACGCAGAATCTTGTTTTATTTGCAAAGTCAACGGGAATTTTTTATTGTTTTCGAAAATGACGTCATCAGTGTACGGGATGACATGTCACCGGGGTCGGGCGGTAAGCGGTAAATTCCGCACCGCTTTCGGGAGTTGGCGGTATTTTGTGGAATGGGAGCGATTCCATTCGGAGATCAACACGTGGCCTATGGACTATTTCAAAACCACCGTGCCCCCGCGGTTTAGAGGGTAAATTGGAAGGCGGAAGTGAATGAATGTTACGCGGATCTCGTCGGCAGAGACTCCGACGGATGACAGAGCCCGGAGATGGCAGAGCACGCGCGGGCCCAACGTAATTAGTGGTTAATTAATCATTCCGGGCGGCGTCTGATTGGTGGAGATATCGGTTATTAATTAATCCAAGTAATTAATTAATCCCATTGATTTACGAAGGGTCGGGGTGACGGAGATTCGGGGTTTTATTTATTTTTTTGTTTTAAACATAAAATATATGTTTAAACTTTGTATTTTGTATATTTTATTATATGATAAATAAACCAATATGATTGACTTACCATAGGGGCGGGAATATTATATAATGATATATTTTAACCAAAGGGCACATAATGTGGGTTTTTTATGAATGCATGGGAAATAAATACTTTGGTTAAAATCATAATAGATGGGTTTTTGGGATATTAGATAAAAGGAGTTAAGTACTATAGGATAAGGTCTTTTTACTAGGGATTTAATAAATAAATCAGAAGTTAATATGACAAAGGACAAGGTAAACTCAAAATACTTAACTATAACTAAGAAAGTGAAGATTTCTGAAGTAAATTACATCATCTCAATTTCAACACTTAAACATAGAATAGCAAGTGATTTTGAGGGTTTATTATGGAAATTTGCATGATTTTCCTAAGTAAAATTGGATTTTACTTAGGAAAAGGTTAAAAGTGAATGATTATAATGATAAATAACTTCAAGTACTTAGGTCTTTTTGATCATTAGGCCGAGGGTCCGGTCCCTCCAAAAGTCAAGGAAATGCCTTGAGCCCCTTTAATCTCCAAATACCTTAGCACTTTAGGGAAATTAGTAAAAATCTTAGGGAAAAAGTGATGTGGGAAGTTAATGATTTTGACTTTGCTTTCTGTGAATTTTCCAGTGCATTTTCTGCTTCAATATTTGTGATGAAAGTAAAAGATTAAATACATTTAGCACCATCATTCATCACATAAAACTTTGCAACACCATCTACCTACCCTATCTACTTGACACTACCATTTTCTCTTCTTTATTAGGGTGCATTTAGACTTGCAAACCCTTATCAATCTTTTTCTTTTTACAAGGCAAATCTATCTAATTCTACCCTTATTACATCCAAGGGCTCAGATTAAATTGTTGAGCACCTTTTATTAACTCTACCTATCTACTTATCTGCCAAGATTAAACTGTTTGGTCAGATATTTATTCTCTATTCTACAACATGAAATTGAAAAATGAATGAGTCAAGTTTAAACAGTTTGACTCTTCATAAATTGTGGCAAAAGTTTGACAAACTGCACACAATTTTGTTTATTACAAAATATGAAATAGTAGTGGCACTTGGATTTGCACACTTTCCTTGGTTTATTTTTGTTTAGGGTTCATTTCTTTTACTTTTTTGACCATTTTATTTTTCTTACCCTTTGATTTTTCTTTTAGGGTATACCCTCTTTACATTTTTTAAATTTTTTGATTTTTTGATTTTTCAAGAATATGGAACACCTTTACACAAGAAAAATGTTTGAACATATTGGATAGTTCAATTAAGACAATCATGAAAAATGACACCTATTGGTATAGGAGTCTAACACTGGCTCCACTTGGGGATGGATTTTCCTGGTGAAAAGTCAAGAACAGCAGGTCAAATGCCTTAAAACTGAACCATGTAATCTCCTTCTTCTGGTAGCTTTATTGTACATATGATAGGGAAACTTTTGAAGCTTAGGGCCTTCACTTCGGGCTTCAACTCCAAGAAGTCACCATCCAATCAAAACTGATGCATTAGAAATGATATATTATGTACAAGTTAGAAAAAAAAAACCAGAACATCCTAGTAAATAGGATCAAAATAGTGCTTTAGCATTCGACCATTGACTGGTCCTTCCTCATCTTCTGAATTGTCCAAATTTTTCAAAAAGTATGTGTTGTTTCCCTGTAAAGCATGTATGATGTAAGGTCCTTTCCACAAGAAATCAAATTTTCCATGTTTCCCTTTATCTTCCCTTCTGGAGTCCCATCTTAGGACTTTGTCTCCTAGTTGAAAATCTTCTGCTTTAGTTCTTTTGTCAAACATTTTCTTTAATTTTTCCTGCAAGACTTGGGATCGTTGATACACTTCTTCTCTGGTTTGCTGCAAGTGAATTGTTTGGTTAATTCTTCTCTGAATATCATTTGGTTCCACTTGAGCCTCCTGAAGTAACTTCATAACAAGAATTCCTAAAGATGATGGGAATCTTGCCTCAATGCCATAAACTAATTCATATGGACTAGTCCCAATTGATTTCTTAGTTGTAAGTCTGTCTGCCCACAATGCATTGGTAAGTTTCTTATGCCAGTTCTTTTTATTTTCTTCCAATAATTTTTTAATGATATTAATAAGGCTTTTATTGGAAGATTCTGCTAGTCCATTACCCTGAGGGTAATAAGCTGTTGAATGGCCTAAAGTAATATGATATTTACTACAGAAACTAATCATTTTCTTTGACTTAAATGCAGCAGCATTATCTGTTATAATCTTTTCTGGACAGCCAAATCTTGAAAGTATATTGGTTTCTAAAAACCCTATAATCATAGAATCATTGGCCTGTCTGCATGGGATAGCTTCAATCCACTTAGTGAAGTAGTCTGTGGCAGTAAGAATCCATCTGTGTTGCCCTGAAGAAGGGGGATGGATTTCTCCAATAAAATCTAATCCCCATTGTTGAAAAGGTCTTTCTGTGGAAATTGGTTTTAATGGCAAAGGTAACAACTTTCTTTTACCCTCAAAGATCTGACACTTATGACAAGTTGTTACAAATTTCTTAACATCAGAAAATAAGGTTGGCCAGTAAAAACCAGCCCTTAAGATTTTGTCTGCAGTTGATTTCCAGTAGAGATGTCCACCACAATCCCCTGCATGAAATTCATTAAGAACTTTATCAGCTTCATCTTTTAATAGACAATTCAATAAGATTCCTTCATGATTTTTCCAAAATAGAGTGCTATCTAAAATACAATATTTTAAAGATGTCATTTTCAAAAATCTTCGTTTGGTTCTGGACAACCCTGGAGGAGCTTGCAGGTTTAATAAAACATGAATGATATCAGTGTACCAGGGTGAATCTAAGAAAGCTTGACTGATCTGTGGAGTCGCCATCTCATGTTCGTTATCCAGTTCGTTAATGTCTAATGCTTGGCAATTAGTTTCAGTCATAAGTTGAGCTAAACCTTGACCTTTTATGAGTTTTGTTGGTTTAATCTCAATATCATATTCTAAAATGGTAGCTATCCACTTACCTCTTTTGCCTTCAATTCCATCTTGAGTCAAGATGTCTTTAACTACAGCATTAGGCACATAAGCTATCACATGAGAATATAATATGTAAACTCTGAAATCTTTAATTGCTTTCACCAATGCAAAAGCCTGTTTCTCCATGATATTGTATTTCAAAGATGCATCTCTAAGTGCTTTACTAAAAAAGGCAATTGGTTTTTCACATCCCTGGTCATCTTTTTGTAGTAAAACAACTGCAATTGTATGTTCAGAAGCAAATGAAAAAATAATGAAATCTCTGTCAAATTTGGGACTGGTAAGAACTGGTGTTCTTGTTAAAGCCATTTTAATTTCCTCAAATGATTGTTTGGCTTCTACAGTCCAGTCAATGCTTGAATCTTTCCTCAACATGTTAGTAAGCAACCTAAGTAATTCAGCTAAACTAGAAATAAATCTTCTCAAGAAATTAATTTTTCCTATGAATGCTTGCAACTCTTTTATGTTTCTAGGATGAGGTATCTGTAAAATTGCTTGTATTCTTTCTGGATCAATCCTAATGCCATCTTTAGAAATAATATGGCCTAAAATCTTTCCTTCTTCCAAACCAAACAATTACTTTTTAGGGTTTAAAGAAATCCCATATTTTCTGCATTTTATAAATACTTGCCTTAAATGATCTAAATGTTCTTGATCTGTTTTAGAAAAAACAGTCAAATCATCTAGATAAATAACCAGAAAATCATGTATTTCTTTAGCAAAATCAATGTCCATTGCTCTTTGAAATGTAGCTCCTGCATTCTTGAGTCCAAATGGCATTTTGACATATTTAAACGTACCCCATGGTGTGGTGAATGCTGTTTTATCCTGATCATCAGGATGAACCAGAATCTGGTTGTACCCTGAAATTCCATACAGTAGAGATATCCTAGAAGATCCTACTACCCTTTGTAGAATATGGTCCATTTTTTGTAAAGGATAGTTATCTTTTAAAGAAACTTTATTCAAATTTCTTAGATCGACACACAGTCTAATTTCCCCAGTCTTCTTCCTTGTTGGTACCAGGTTAGAAACCCATTCTGAGAATCTAATAGGAGCTATAATCCCTGCTTCAAACATTCTTTTAATTTCCTTTTCAATTGAGGGTAATAAAACATGATTTATTCTTCTAAGCTTTTGTTTGAAAGGTTTCTGATCTGGTTTCAAAGGTATAGTGTGTTGAATGATGGATGTATCATATGATTTAAGATCTTCATAACTCCAGGAAAAAACATCCTGGAATTCCTTTAATAGTTCAACATATTTAACCTTTTGATATTTTGGAAGAGATTTGGACAACTTAACCATTTTGGGATTTTCTGGGGTTCCTAAGTTGCATTCTTCCATATCAGCCTTAACAGGTTCCATTTTAGGTCTAAATGGAATATCATTTGAGTCAAACAGATCTTCCAAAGGAGTTAATCCTTTGGGCAAATGATTATCTTTCAAATTGATGATTTCTGTCTCATCTTCTATGATCTCATTAGATTCCATGTGTTTCAGATTCTGCATGTCTTTTTCTGTGAATGTGGTTGGGTGCAGCATATGAATTGCATTTTCTCTTGAAATTTCTATTTTTTGTTCTTTTTCTTGATCAGATTCATCAATAGTTATGTCTTCATCTATATTACAGTTAGAAAACTCATTTTGAAGTGTCAAAAAACTATTGATTTGATTGTTATTTACAAATACTTGCCAATTCAAAAGATTGTCCGGTATTGCAGGCCTATGTCTAATCTCAGCTGAAAACTGATGATTAGGATCAAAAGGTAATTTACATGTACTAGCAAACATTGCGAGACTGTGAGCATGCAAATTTTGTTTCCTGGGAATCTTGGCAAGTTGAGCTTGTAGAAAGGTGTTGAGAATTTCTACAACTGTTTCTCTGTATTGTTTCAATCTCATGTCTTTTGTTGAACATTCTCCTTTAATTTGTTGAATAATTAGCTCAGAATCTCCTATGATTGATACCCTAATAGCTCCTAACTTCTTGACATGTTTAAGCCCTAACAAAAGAGCTTCATACTCTGCCATGTTATTAGTGCATTTGAAATTCAACCTATAAGCATGACCCTCAGCATGATTATTTTCAACATTATGTAACCAAATCCCAGCTCCTGCTCCTAATTTGTTTACCGAGCCATCAAATTCCAAATGCCACAGAATTTCATGTTCATAATCCTCATCAATTGTTTTAAAATGTTTCTTGACAAGAGCTAGTTGTTTAGTTTCTTATGGTATTTCTTGATCATCTGGTGTTTCTTTGTTTTCAAAGATTTCTTCAATTTTAACAGTGGTTTTGTTTGTGGTTTCTAATTCCGGAGCTTCTATTTCAGTATGGAGAGCCAACTCAGCATTGTATAAAATAAAAGAGTCCATATCAGAATGTATAGAGTAAACAGGGAAGTTTTCAGGCTTCTCATGGCTACTGACTAAATATTTCATCAATGTCTCTCTGTAGAGTCTTTTAGGCTGACCAAATACTGAAATAGTTTCATATGACATGTCTAGTTGAATAGACCCTCCAAGTTTAGCACCCCAAGATCTAGACAATAACATACCATATTTAGGGGGAATATCAGCCACTACTATGTCCATCAAAACAGACTTAGCAGGGTATTGTACCAAAGTAACACACAAATCTTTAATCAAACCTAAACATTTTACCTGACTAGAATCAAAAGAAAACAAATCTTTGTATGGTCTGGTAATGTCTAGATTTAATCTTTCCATCACTGCTTTTGGCATCAAATTGTGGGATGCTCCAGAATCAAGCATTGCATTATGGAGTATCTTGTCATGAACATTCAGGCTTACATAAAATGGAGGAGTTCCTCCACTTTCTGGTTTGCCATTAACCTCAGGGCCAAAAAGAAGTTTGGGTTGATCATCAAGAATATTTACCGAATCATCCAATCCAGTAATGTTAATGTTTAGGGACTTGGTAATCTGACTTCTATAGACATCATGTTTAGCCAATTCTGATAAAGGAACAGCTATCTTTAGTTTGCCTATTTCAGCCTCTAGATTGAAAGGTTTTTCTGTTTGAGTTTTAGTGTTTTGCACAGTTGGGTTTTCTCTATTTTTTGGCTCTTCAATGTTTTTCTCTTTTTCATGAATGAAATTTTGTTTTGAAGGGGTATCTGAACTAACTTCTACTGTTTCTTCTACATTTCCCACAGGAGGAAAAGTATTAGATTGTTGTTTGTTGTTTGGTTGGTTGTCAGAGACATCTTCAATTATTGGATTTGAAGGGTTGGGAGTTATCCTAGACAGAATTTGTACTTGGGGAATGTTTTGTACAGGGGGAATGTTAACTTTACCTTTGACATTTTGTTTTGCATTTTTCTGTTTGCTATTCTCTGGCACATCAATCCGTCTACTTCTCAAATTATACTGTTTATGGACCTCATAAATTGTTGTGTCATAGCCTTCCTTAAAATCAAAAGTCTCACCTGAATGAGTTTGAAATGTTTCAAGGATGTGATTCTCTTGATCATCCTGGGATAGGAAGACTTCTGGTTCATTTTTGTCATCAGTTACATTGTTTATTTCTACATCTTCTGTAGGTTCTTCAGAAGTTGAACCTTCAACGAAGTTTTCTTGGAAAGGTGGCCTAATGTTTTGGTCAAGGACATTCTTTCCAATATTTTGATTCAGATTTCTCCTAAAGTTTGGGTTTCTTGCAACATTCTGATTATCAGTAGAAGACTTTCTTTCAATGGTCTCCACTCTATCTCCTAATCTTTCCATACCTTTAATGATTGCATCCAGCTTCTTTTCAAAAGCTGAAGGTTCTTCATTCATAGGCATTCTTCTTTCTGCTCTTGCTCTGGCTCGTTTTTCTATCAGATTTGCTTCTACACTAACCACTATGCTTTGCATTTCCTCTAAGGTTTGAGGGGCTCTTTCCCTGAGTGAATAAGCTATGTCAGAGTCAAAACCATCTGGAAATTTAACCAATACAGAGTCAGGTGGGGGTCTAAGGTTTTGAGGAACTGCGTTATATGCTTCATTGAATCTAATGATGTAATCTTGTACTGTTTCGTTAGGTCTTCTTCTTAATTTTTCGAATTCTGACAGGATTTGAAGAGGATCTTTCTTCTTCTCCCATCTATTCAAAAATGCCCTATATAAAGCTGGTAAATCAGCAATACTGTTTGGAGTAAGAGCTCTAAACCATGTCCTAACTTCTCCAGTAAGACTCTGAACAAAAATTCTCATTCGGACATCATCAGTATCAATTTCATAAAACTCAAAGTAATCAGTCATCCTTTTGGTGTGTTGTTGTGCTGTGTAAGTACCTGATCCATCAAAAGGTGTGATCTTACTCTGGTAATCTTGGGGCAAAGCAGCAGGGTTGGCTGGTAACTGTAAAGGGGCGTATCGATTGGCCATTGGAAGATATAGTGGGGTAACAGGAGTTGATGGTCTGGTAGGAGGAGATGAAGGAGTAGAAGGGATGACAGGTGTTTGAAAAGCTTGAGAAAAAGTAACTGAACTTGGAGAAGCTTCGGTAATTACAGAGATGTTTGAATTTTCTTCAAAGGTTTGTTCAGATCGAATAGAGTTCTGCAATTGTCTGTCAAGATGATGTGAAACAAATCTGAATTGCAAATCTTCAAAAAACAATGGATCTGAAACTAATCTGGATAATTCGGTTTCAGAAAAATTCACAAATAAGGATGTTTCAAATCGTGCATCAAAAGGAATTTCATCAATATATATAATTTTCACGGGACAGGATGCAGATCTAGAAAGTGGTCTAGAACTTCCTGAACTCTCTTGACTTCCTCTTTCAGAACTTTCTTGACTTCCTTGTCTTCTAAGAATCCTAGGAATCAGATTTGGATTTTCAAATATTGGTGGTGGATTAGGGTCAGGATTTGACCTAGTATGACGAATCCTTTCTGAAGCCAATTTTCTTAGACTATGTGTTTTTGGATTTTTGGTTTTAATCGAAGGAATAAATACAACTTCTACAAATTCTTCAAGAAATAATGATGTATGATTAAAATTTTCTCAAAGATTTGTTAAACTAGAGAGTCTGATTAAACATTTTGAAACTAAGGTTCAGTGTATAAGCTAAATCAGAGATAGACTGAAGCAGCATTTATTTACTTTTGCAATTGCAGAGCAAAAGCAATTTCAAAGGCTACCTGGCTGATCTTCAGACTCTGTCTATAGCTTATAAGTGAACAATATTAACAAATAAAGATGATTCAGATCCCCAGTATGGTCGCCACTATGTTATCACTCAGGTTTTCCTTGAAGTTGTGGAAAAGGAAAGTATACCCAAGGTAACCACAAACCAACCTTCAGATGCAAAATCTAGCCAATCTGCATCCAGAGAGGGCTCTCTCTTTATAATTTATCTTTGTTCTTAGAAAGTTTTAGGCTAGTTATAAATCCAAGAGTTTGTTTGAAAATGGTGGAATCCGCAAACTAGGGGCAAGGTTGAAGATTTTCAGTCCATTGGGCTATGGAGTCAAAGGATGGCTTTACTAGATTTCTATTCTACACACAAGATGGCTTTGCAGGGCAAGATAGCCAGACAGAGAACAATCCTTAAAATTTAAAGTGGATGGGATGATTTTGAAGGGATGAAAGGCAACTAAAAATCTTTCACCATGTTCAAAAGAAAGAAATTAAATGACTACAAACAAAGAGAAATGAAGGATTCTTTATTATAGTAATCAAGAATGTTTAAATTAGCAAAGCAAGAGCATTTAAGAATTCGTGCTTATAACCAATTTAGAGGAAAACATTAAGAATAATCACATCCGAAATCAGAGTACAATTAAGTAAATTCTGATTCAATCCTTTATGTAAATTATTCAGAAATGGACATAATGATATTATAAACAGATATAAAACTTAAGACACAGGATAGAAAGACTTATTGAACTGCAGTCCGACACATGAATCCTGCAAAAAGTCTTGAGCTTCAAATTGTCATCCAGTAAGCCACAAATAAATTTCTCCAAAACGCTTTTATTCCAAAAACATCAATGTCACAGCGAAGTAGTAGAATCCACCCAAAATACTTCCAAGAGTGAAGTATTTATACAAATTCTAAACTAAAATATCTTGAAAAATATCAAGATTAGTTCACAAATCTCTCCAACTATTTTACATAAATAGAACTTAAGTAAAGGACACTCAAACTAATTCATCTATTTGGCACTATTTTTTATGGATAGGTGATGACAAAGAGGATAATTCGAATTTGATCCAACTCTTAGTTGATGATGAGGCATCCAAGTCACTAACTGCTTCCTTTCTTTGTGCAATTCTGCTCCAACAATTCTGCAAATTTTGGGTCCAATGATACCTTTATATTTCTCAATCCGTAATAGATATGTACAAAGTGAAAGATTTTAATGTCGATAAATATGTTGGTGAGATAAACCTCTTTCACTTTCCTAAAATTCCTCTCCAAATGTGCACAATAGGCTCTGTAAAAAGATGTGTAAAACAGAGTTTTACAGAGTCTGAAAAATAGCCTCTAAAGATGTGCATGTATCTCTCAGTCTGAAATCAATGTCCAAAAAATGAGATAGTTTTTTGTAGATGGGTCTCTTAGGAACAAAAACCTCCTTCATTTTTGTAAGATGTATTTCTTATTGGCCACAATATTCTCTGCAAAATGATGACTTAACAGGAATTTTCTGCAAAAAGTGCTTTCCAACATTGTTTAATATTTCCAAAACCATAATGGCTGTTAGAAACGTGAGAGAGGTTTTTGTAGATGGACCTCTTAAGAACATAAACCTCCTTCAGTTTTGCAAAATTCATCTTGGATTGATCACAATAGTTTCTGCAAAACTATGACTTAAACATGCAATTTCTGCAAAAATATTCCCTCTTGTTGTGTTTTTCATCTTTTCACTTTTTTGTTCTTTTGACTATTTTACTTTCACTTTAGACAAAATTCAATGTTGGTGAAAGTATTTTCATTTCCTTTTTACCATTTTACTGCCTTTTGTATTTACTTTTACTGTTTACCTTTGACTTCTCTGTAACTTCATTTTAACTTTCACCCTGACTTTTACCTGATACACTTTAACCACTGATACTCTTTAACTGTTAAAGGAAGATAATCTAAATCTCAGTGAGGGGCATCCAAGGGTGTGACATTCAGAGCCACGGGAATCTCCATTCCTGGTTCTTGTGGATTCAGAAATGGAAATTTCGGTTTTCAATGAAAAAATGGGCACAAAACAGGTTTGGGAATGTAATTGTGGTTTCGGGATTTGAGGAGTAGACTAATCAATCAATTCTGAACCTGTTTCAACGAAATAAAAATTAAAACCAAGTTTTTACAGAGTTCAGAGGGAGTTTCTAGGGTAAATACCTGTTTTCTGAAGGAAAACCGAGCACTGTACCGATGTGACTTACGTATGGACGCTTAGCATCGGAATGATGGGGGTCTTCAAGAAATCTCCGTTAATGGCGCTTTAACAACCGATTTTCAAATTTTCGTTGTGGAGGGCGGAATCGTCATCATATTTAATGATGAATGATAGAAAATACGCGGAATTTTGTTTTATTTGCAAAGTCAACGGGATTTTTTTTATTATTTTTTGGAATGACGTCATCCGTGTACGGGAGGACACGTCACCGGGGTCGGGCGGTAAGCAGTAATTTCCGCACCGCTTATGGGCAAGGGCGGTTTTAAACGGGGAGGCAGTGATTCCATTTAGAAGTCAACACGTGACCGGTGGACTATTTCAAAACCACCGTGCCCCTGCGGGTTATCGTTCAGGTGTTGGAAGGATAGCGGAATGAATGCTGGCCGTTGATCTCGTGGCGGGAGATCGGACGAATGACAGGACGGGGAGATGGAAAGGGAGTTAACGCGCGGGCCCAACGTAATTAGTGGTTAATTAATCATTCCGGGCGGCGTCTGATTGGTGGAGATATCGGTTATTAATTAATCCAAGTAATTAATTAATCCCATTGATTTACGAAGGGTCGGGGTGACGGAGATTCGGGGTTTTATTTATTTTTTTGTTTTAAACATAAAATATATGTTTAAACTTTGTATTTTGTATATTTTATTATATGATAAATAAACCAATATGATTGACTTACCATAGGGGCGGGAATATTATATAATGATATATTTTAACCAAAGGGCACATAATGTGGGTTTTTTATGAATGCATGGGAAATAAATACTTTGGTTAAAATCATAATAGATGGGTTTTTGGGATATTAGATAAAAGGAGTTAAGTACTATAGGATAAGGTCTTTTTACTAGGGATTTAATAAATAAATCAGAAGTTAATATGACAAAGGACAAGGTAAACTCAAAATACTTAACTATAACTAAGAAAGTGAAGATTTCTGAAGTAAATTACATCATCTCAATTTCAACACTTAAACATAGAATAGCAAGTGATTTTGAGGGTTTATTATGGAAATTTGCATGATTTTCCTAAGTAAAATTGGATTTTACTTAGGAAAAGGTTAAAAGTGAATGATTATAATGATAAATAACTTCAAGTACTTAGGTCTTTTTGATCATTAGGCCGAGGGTCCGGTCCCTCCAAAAGTCAAGGAAATGCCTTGAGCCCCTTTAATCTCCAAATACCTTAGCACTTTAGGGAAATTAGTAAAAATCTTAGGGAAAAAGTGATGTGGGAAGTTAATGATTTTGACTTTGCTTTCTGTGATTTTCCGTGCTACATTTTCTCGCTTCAATATTTATGATGAAAGTAAAATTGAACACATTTAGAACCATCATTCATCACCTATAACTTTGCAACACCATCTACCTACCCTATCTACTTTACACTACCATTTTCTCTTCTTTATTAGGGTGCATTTGGACTGGAAAACCCTTATCAATCTTTTTTTCTTTTACATGGAAAATCTATCTATTTCTACACTTATTACATCCAAGGGCTCAGATTAAACTGTTGAGCACCTTTTATTAACTAACCTGTCTACTTATCTACCAAGATTAAACTGTTTGGTCAGATATTTATTCTCTATTCTACACCATGAAATTGAAAAATGAATGAGTCAAGTTTAAACAGTTTGACTCTTCATAAATTGTGGCAAAATTGTAACAAGCTGCACACAATTACTTATTACAGAAAATGAAATAGTAGTGGCATTTGGACTTGCACACTTTCCTGGTCTTTTCTTGTTTGGGGTTCATTTTCTTTCACTTTTTTGGCCATTTTTATTTTTTCACCTTTTGATTTTTCTTTTAGGGTATACCCTCTTTACAATTTTTAAATTTTTTGATTTTTTGATTTTTTTGAAAATATGGAACACCTTTGCAACAAGAAAAAGGTTTGAACATATTGCATAGTTCATCAAGTCAATCATGAAAAATGACACCTAATGGTATAGGAGACTAATAGTGTCCAGAGGTGGGAAGTAAGGATGAAGGCGATCCACATTGAAGACTAGGTGCAGACCAAGGAATGGTGGAATACTGAGCTCGAAGGCATTGTTCCCCACAGCCTTGGTGATGGTGTACGGCCCGTATCAGAGCGGGCGAAGCTTGCGGTGGGGTCCAGTGAGGCGCTCCTTCTGCAAATGTAGCCATACTTTGTCGCCCACCTGGAAGTTGTGTGGCACCCGGTGTTGATCATGGCGCTGCTTGTACTTTGCATTGGCTCTGTCCAATATATCATGAACTTGTTGGCGGATGTGTTGAATGCGCTCGATGAAGCTACTTGCTTTTTCAACTTCAGACTGGACATGAGCTGAATCGACCTGAGCAGCTGCAAATGGCATGGCTACGTCAATGGGACATAGTGGCTGGAATCCCAAGCCCACCTGAAAGGGGCTATGGCCAATTGAACTGTGGAGAGCCCGGTTATAACTATGTTGTACATAGGGGAGGCTCTTGTCCCATGTGCGTGGATGCTTTGAATTGTACATGCGTAGAATGTGTACAATCATTCTGTTGACGACCTCTGTCTGGCCATCTGTTTGGGGATGGAAAGTTGTGGACTTGGTGAGCTTTGTGTCCAACATTGACCAGAGGCTGGACCAAAATGTGCTGAGGAACCTGCTATCTCGATCCGATATGATAGACTGTGGGATCCCAAAGTGCACCCACACTCGTTCAAAGAAGAGTTTAGCAGTGGCTTCTGCTGTGATATTCTTCTTACAGGCCGCCATAATGGCCATCTTCGAGAATCTGTCAACGACCATGAAAACATAGTCATTTCCATTCTTAGTAGAAGGCAGGCCTGACATGTAATCCATGGAGATGGATTCCCAAGGTCGACTAGGGGTAGGTAGTGGAGTATATAGGCCTTGCTTCTTGATGGTCGGTTTGGCAATGGCACAAGCAGTGCAGGATCTAATGTGCTTCTCGACATCCTTTCGAAGGTTCGGCAAATAGAAATACTTCTGTAGTATTGCTACTGTTTTCTCGACCCCGAAATGCCCAACGACTCGATTGTAGTGTGCTTCCCATATCATCTTGGCACGCTCGCTTGAAGGAACACAAAGGTGTCCCAGGTGACATAAAAGTGCATCTTGGAGGTGAAAATTTGGAACTTGTGTGCCCCCTAAGAGTTCCTTGTAAGTGTGGCCGAATTCTGGGTCACTCTCATAGAGAAGCAGCCAATCAGAAGTCTCGTGCCCACAAGAGTTGAGCACGGTGGTGAGCGCCACGATCGGTGGTCGGCTGAGGCAGTCTGCAACATTATTTGTGCTACCCTTCTTGTACTTGATGTTCAAATGAAACTGTTGCAGATATGTGGACCACTTCTGATGGAGATCATTTTGTAACTTCCCTTGTGTCTGTATGAACTGCAGGGGCCGGTGGTCTGTGTGGATGATTGTTTCCTTCCCCAAAATGTAATGCTTCCATTGTCGACAGGCTTGCACAATGGAATACATTTCTTTTTCATAGGTGGGATACTTGCGAACTGTCTCAGACAATGTCTCACTGTGATATGCCACCGGATGTCCCTGTTGAGTAAGAACTGCCCCAATAGCATAGTCAGAGGCATCTGTCTCGATCTCAAACGGCTGCTGCAAGTCTGGTAAGGTGAGCACTGGGGCAGAACAGAGGCAATTTTTCAATTCTTTGAACGCCTTCTGTTGAGGTTCCGACCAAAAGAATTTTTCTCTTGCTCCTCCTTTGGTGACTTGACTCAAGGGCCAAGTGATATGAGAGAATCCCAGCATGAATCTACGGTAGAAATTAGCAAGACCCAGAAAGCTGCGAAGCTCTGTTATAGTAGTCGGGGCTGGCCAATCCCGAATGACTTGGATCTTGGCTGGATCCACATGCACCCCCCTTTCATCAATAATGTATCCCAGATATTGAACCCGGGTCATGCCAAAAGTGCACTTCTCCAAATTGGCACACAACTTGTGTTGCCGCAGTGTTTGGAGGACTTGTCGGATGTGGTGAAGGTGCTCTTCCCAAGTCTGGCTGAAGATCAGAATGTCATCCAAATACACCACTACAAATGAGTTGGTGAATGGCCGCAAGATGTCATCCATCATCCTCATGAAGGTGGCGGGAGCATTCGTCAACCCGAAAGGCATGACCAGCCATTCGAAAAGGCCTTCCTTGGCTTTGAAGGCATTCTTCCACACATCGGAGGGTTCAATTGGTACCTGGTGATACCCAGACTTCAGGTCGATCTTGCTGAAATATTTTGCACCTTTGAGTTGGTCCAGAAGGTCATCAATCTGTGGGATTGGGTACCTATTCCGGACAGTGATCTTGTTCAATGCCCGATAGTCAATACAGAGTCTCCATGTCCCATCCTTCTTCTGTACCAACACGATCGGGCTCCCACAGGGCGATGAACTTGGTCTGATGTGACCTTTCTGCAACAGCTCCTAAATCTGCCTCTTGATTTCATCATTCTCCAGAACAGAGCGCCGATAGATCGGTCCATTGGGTAGCGGCGCACCTAGGGTCAGATCAATCGGGTGCTTGACCTGACAGTGCAGAGGAACCCCTGTGGGTGAGGTGAAGATGTCCCTGTACTCCTCCACAACCTTATCCATTTGTTGTTGTCATGCAGAGGAGCCCTGTCTGGAGGTCATGGCCATAGTCTTCTTCTTGCCCTGGGGGCGGATCATCAGGAAAACGAATTTCCTGGTTTGGGAAATGAGCTTACTGCATTGTTTTGCAGTAACCAAAGAGATAGCAGCAGGAGGTGGTACCTCTGGTATCCTGTACAACTTATTTCCGAAAGTAACAATAACAGCACGAGGCCGAGACTCATACACAGCATGACGCTTCCACAAGTATGGTTGTCCTAATAATACATCAGAAACATCAATAGGAGAAACGTCACATAGTACCTCATCCGTGAAGGGCTTGATGCTATAGGGAAGGTGACACTGCCGGCTGACACGGAGATCTCGTCCTTGGTGAAGCCACCCGATGGTGTATGGATGTGGGTGAGCTGTGGTCGGCAAGCCCAACCGCTTCACGGCGTCTGCTGAAATGAGGTTCTTTTGGCTCCCATTGTCGACAATGAACTGTACCGGGGAGCCCTTTACCCACATCTGGGAGTGGAAGAGACGTTCCTCCTCCTCTAGATCTTCCGGTTCCTCCTTTTGGATCTTTGCAGTGGCAACAGTGGCGTTGGGCTCCGCATCAATAATCTGTTTCCCTTTTTCATTCGCCTTTTCAGGTTCTGATTCAGAGTCAGAGCATGCATCTGACTCAGAAGCCCTCATCTCGGCCACTAGTGATTGCTTGGCCCGACACTCACTTGTGTTGTGAGTGGAGCTCTTATGGAACTCACACCACTTTCCCGTGTCCTTCTTTGGCTTTGCGGTGCTGTTCTTTTCTTGTGGCTTTGACAGGTTGTCTTTAGCCACCATGCCTTGGCTCTGTCCTTTGTTCTACGGTTTGGAAGCACCTTTCCCTTGCTTTTGATTCGCAGATCCAAATTCTCGCTTCTTCTGTTTGAATTTCTGCTCAATCTTGGCAGCATACCGGTATGTCATACCAAGCGAGGAGATGTCGAGGAACTCCATTTCCTCCTGAATGTATCTGTGCAGACAGCTGCGATACTTTAGCACCAAATGTTTCTCTGAATCTTTGATACCCAACTTTGTGCGCAGGGTATGGAACATATTCGTCAGCTCGTGCACATCTTGATCCCTTTTTTGTCGCAGCGTGGTCCATTGTATGTACTTGTCCTCATAGCTCCCCACGGGATAGTACTGTTCCTTGACGGCGTCTCGGAAAGAATTCCAAGTTGGTACGGCCGAGAACAGAGAGGGTTCTGTTTGGTCCTTGTTCTCACAGTAGGTTTCCCACCAGTCCTTAACATGGGGGGTAGCTTTGAGGAGTGCAAAAATAATCTTCTCCCAGTCTGAAAAGTCATGAACCGAGAAATATCCTTCTAACAGATTCAACCATTTATCTACAGCATCTACGTCTATTTGAACCTCAAATATGGGAATGTCAAAATTTACTTGTACCTTAAAAGGAGTCGCGCCTCCAGAGTGGCTGCTGGATGCAGATGCGCCGCCGGTGGGTAGCCGTTGAAGGATCTGAGCAAAGTTATCCATCATCACGTTCCTTGGTCTTTCGAGGGCCTCCTCGAGCAATATTTTGATAGGATCTCCTGCTCCCTCATCTTTCTTTTCGTCCCCCATGGGCGTCCGTCGAGGTTTGCGAGGCCGATCTTGCAAAGGTTCCACCAGATCAAGCCCTAGCTCCTTATACCCCGACCTCGTTGGGGACATGCAAAGAAGGATCGAGAAAAAGCAGACCGCTCTGATACCACTGATCCGGATTTATGCAGGAACGCAACAGAATAAACACATAACCATAAATACAGAGATGCAGCGGAAATAACACTTCATTTCATTAATATCAAAGAACTCAAATTTGCTTACAGACAATGGAAATAAAACTAGCTAGGGTACTGGTAGCTATCTCTGAGAAGAGATGTGGTGGCTACAGACCTCTGAACTGCTTTACAATGAGGCGCGAGGGCCTATTTATTATAGAGAAACAATGGAGAACCCTAAACATCCCAAAAACCTAACCCTAGGAGATGAAGCGCCAAAACTATGGGCCCCGTTTGGGTAAATTGGTGTTTCAACTTCCCAGGGACGTAACTTTGGCATACTATCTCCGTTTGACACACATGATACATCATTAGAAAGCTCTATCTGAGGAATACAACTTTCGCCACAATATCATTCTAAAACAGTGATATTCATTGGAGGCACGATTCTCAAAAAACGTCGTTTAGGGCCTCAAAACGGCTCCAGAAGTTCAGGACCCAAAAAACTGCTAAAAATAGTAAGTTATGCCAAAACTGAAAAACTGAAAGAGACAATGGTGGGGGCCCAAGTGGAATAGGCGGGTGGCCACCAATATCCACCGGGATCATTCCTCCCCCCTTAGGAAGCAATGGTCCCCATTGCGTTAAGTTCCTCCATGAGATGAGGAAATTTCTGCTGAACTTGGTCCCTGGTGAACCACTTTCCTTGGTGCAGGAGTTGGCCAGCTTTGACAACCCGATACAGTTGGATCTTCTGTTGGCGAGTGTTCTTGATTTGCATGTCTATGATACAATCTGTGGTGGCCTATTCCATGCAGTATGGATTTAACTCTTTTGTTGTGAGTTCTTCTGCAATGTCAGAGGTGTCTAGTAGAGGTGGGAAGTAACGTCGAAGGTGATCCATATTGAAGATCAAAAGTGCATAAAGGAATGAGGAATACTAAGCTTACGGTGCATTATTCTCATAGCCTTGGTGATGGTGTATGGCCATATCGGAGCAGGTGAAGCTTGCGGTGGGGTCCAATGAGGTGCTCCTTCTGAAAATGTAGCCACACTTTGTCACTCACCTAGAAGTTGTGTGGTACCCGATGTTGATCATGTCATTGCTTGTAATTAGCATTGGCTCTATCCAATATGTCATGAAATTTTTGGCAGATGTGCTAAATGCGCCCGATGAAGTTGTTCGCTTTGTCATCTTCAGACTAGACATGAGCTGAATCGGCCTGAGTAGATGCAAATGGTATGGCTACGTCAATGGGACATAATGGCTGGAATTCCAAGCCCACTTGAAAGGAGCTGTGGCCAGTTGAACTGTGGAGAGCCCTACTATAACTATGTTTTACATAGGGGAGGCTCTCATCCCATGTGCGTGGATGCTTTGAATTGTACATGCGTAGAATGTGTACAATCATTCTGTTGACTAACTCTATCTGGCCATCTATTTGGGGATGGAAAGCTGTGGACTTGGTGAGCTTTGTGTCCAACATTGACCAGAGGCTGGACCAAAATGTGCTGAGAAACCTGCTATCTCGATCTGATATGATAGACTGTGGGATACCAAAGTGCACCCACACTCGTTCAAAGAAGAGTTTAGCAGTGGCTTCTGCTATGAAGTTCTTCTTACAGTCCGCCATAATGGCCATCTTCGAGAATCTGTCAACGACCATGAAAACACAGTCATTTACATGCTTAGTAGAAGGAAGGCCCGACATGGAATCCATGGAGATGGATTCCCAAGGTCTACTAGGGGTAGGTAGTGGAGTATATAGGCCTTACTTCTTGATGGTCGATTTGGCAATGGCACAAGCAGTGCGGGATTTGATGTGCTTCTCGACATCCTTTCGGAGGTTCAGCCAATAGAAATACATCTGTAGTATTGCTACTATTTTCTCGACCTCGAAATGCCCAGCGACTCAACTGTAGTGTGCTTCCCATATCACCTTGGCACACTCGCTTGAAGGAACACAAAGGTGTCCCAGGTGACATAAAAGTGCATCTTGGAGGTGAAAATTTGGAACTTGCATACCCCCCAAGAGTGCCTTGTAAGTGTGGCCGAATTCTGGGTCGCTTTCGTAGAGAAGTGGCCAATCAGAAGTCTCGTGCCCACAAGAGTTGAGAACGGTGGTGAGCGCCACGATTGGTGGTCGGTTGAGGAAGTCTGCAACATTATTGGTGCTACCCTTCTTGTACTTGATGTTCAAATGAAACTGTTGCAGATATGTGGACCACTTCTGATGGCGATCATTCTGCAACTTCCCTTGTGTTTGTATCAACTGCAGGGCCGTGTCCGTAGGATGATTTTTTTCCTTCCCCAAAATGTAATGCTTCCATTGTCGGACAGCGCTACACACGGAATACATTTATTTTTCACAGGTGGGATACTTGCGAACCGTTCCTGCACAATGTCTCACTGTGATATGCCACTAGATGTCCCTGTTGAGTAAGAACTGCCCCAATATCATAGTCAGAGGCATCTGTCTCGATCTCAAATGGCTATTGCAAGTCCGGTAATGTGAGCACTAGGGTAGAACACAGGCAATTTTTCAATTCTGTGAACGCCTTCTGTTGAGGTTCCGACGAAAAGAATTTTTCTCTCGCTCCTCCCTTGGTGACTTGACTCAAGGGCCAAGTGATATGAGAGAATCCCAACATGAATCTATGGTAGAAATTAGCAAGTCCCAGAAAGTTGCGAAGCTCTGTTATAGTGGTTGGGGCTGGCCAATCCTGAATGACTTGGATCTTGGCTGGATCCACATGCACCCCCCTTTCATCAATAATGTATCCCAGATATTGAACCTGGGTCATGCCAAATATGCACTTCTCCAAATTGGCACACAACCCCTCTACCACCTCCACGAGGACTGCCCATGTGGTGGAGATGCTCTTCCCAAGTCTGGCTGAAGATCAGAATGTCATCCAAGTATACCACTACAAATGAGTTGGTGAATGGATGCAAGATGTCATCCATCAACCTCATGAAGGTTGCAGGAGCATTTGTCAGAACTCAAAAGCATAGTAGTTGTCTGCAAAGGCCTTCCATGGCTTTAAAGGCAGCCTTTCCACACATTAGAGGTTCACCTGCATTGCAGGATACCTGGGATTTCAGCTTCTCCATCTCATTGGTAATATTTTTTTCACCTTTGAATTGGTCCTTAGAAGGTCATCAATCCGTGGGATTGGGTACATATTCTGCATGCTGATTCGTTTAGTGCCCATAGTCACAAGTACCCTAATGCCCCAGCTCTTCTTATCTTTACCAACACATCGGGCCTGGCCAGTACATGAACTTGTCCTCATGCACATTTCCCGGGGTGACAAATTCTGAACTGTCCCCTGATTTCATCATTCTCCGTAATATAGCGCCTAACAGACTCGCTGATTGGGTAGCGGTGATTGACTCGGGCCGCATCAGACCCAAGTGCTTGACCCTCGACAGTTGCGCAGGAAACCCCGGGTGAGGTGAAGATGTCCTCGTACTCCTCCACGACCTTATCCATTTGTTGTTGTCGTGCAGAGGGGCCCTGTCGGGAGGTCGTGGCCACAGTCTTCTTCTTGCCCTGGGGGCGGATCATCAGGAAAACGAATTTCCTGGTTTGGGAAATGAGCTTACTACATTGTTTTGCAGTAACCAAAGAGATAGTCGTAGGAGGTGGTACCTCTGGTATCCTGTACAACTTATTTCCCAAAGTAATAATAACAGCACGAGGTCGAGACTCATGCACAGCATGACGCTTCCACAAGTATGGTTGTCCTAATAATACATCAGAAACATCAATAGGAGCAACGTCACATAATACCTCATCCGTGAAGGGCTTGATGCTATAGGGAAGGCGGCACTGCTGGCTGACGCGGAGATCTCGTCCTTGATGAAGCCACCCGATGGTGTATGGATGTGGGTGAGCTGTGGTCGGCAAGCCCAACCGCTTCACGGCGTCTGCTGAAATGAGGTTCTTTTGGCTCCCATTGCCGACAATGAACTGTACAGGGGAGCCCTTTACCCACATCTGGGAGTGGAAGAGACGTTCCTCCTCCTCTGGATCTTTCGGTTCCTCCTTCTGGACCTTTGTAGTGGCAATGGGGTGGCATTGGCCCCATCAATAATATGCTTCCTTTTCACCCCTCTTCGGTGTTCCGATTCGGGAGTCGAGCACATCCACTTTAAGCCCCTCATCTCGGCCACTAGCGACTGCTTGGCCCGACACTCACTTGTGTTGTGAGTGGAGCTCTTATGGAACTCACACCACTTTCCCCTGTCCTTCTTTGTTTCTGTGGTGTCAAGCTTCTTTTCTTTAATGTGCCACAAAGGTTCGTCACCTATGCCTGCTCTATCTCTTGTTCTCATGTGTCGAAGCACCTTTCCTTGCTTTTGATTCGCAGATCCAAAGTCTCGCTTCTTCTGTTTGAATTTCTGCTCAATCTTGGCAGCATACCGGTATGCCGTACCAAGCGAGGAGATGTCGAGGAACTCCATTTCCTCCTGAATGTATCTGTGCAGACAGCTGCGATACTTTAGCACCAAATGTTTCTCTAAATCTTTGATACCCAACTTTGTGCGCAGGGTATGGAACAGATTCGTCAGCTCGTGCACATCTTGATCCCTTTGTTGTCGCAGCGTGGTCCATTGTATGTACTTGTCCTCATAGCTCCCCAGGGGATAGTACTGTTCCTTGACGGCGTCTCGGAAAGAATTCCAAGTTGGTACGGCCGAGAACAGAGAGGGTTCTATCTGGTCCTTGTTCTCACAGTAGGTTTCCCACCAGTCCTTAACATGGGGGGTAGCTTTGAGGAGTGAAAAAATAATCTTCTCCCGGTCTGAAAAGTCATGAACAAAGAAATATCCTTCTAATAGATTCAACCATCTATCTACGGCATCTGCGTCTATTTGACCCTCAAATATGGGAATGTCAAAATTTACTTGTACCTTAAAAGGATTCGCGCCTCCAGAGTGGCTGCTGGATGCAGATGCGCCGCCGGTGGGTAGCCGTTGAAGGATCTGAGCAAAGTTATCCATCATCACGTTCCTTTGTCTTTCGAGGGCCTCCCCGAGCAATATTTTGATAGGATCTCCTGCTCCCTCATCTTTCTTTTCGTCCCCCATGGGCGTCCGTCGAGGTTTGCGAGGCTGATCTTGCAAAGGTTCCACCAGATCAAGCCCTAGCTCCTTATACCCCGAACTCGTTGGGGACATGCAAAGAAGGATCGAGAAAAAGCAGACCGCTCTGATACCACTGATCCGGATTTATGCAGGAACGCAACAGAATAAACATATAACCATAAATACATAGATGCAGCGGAAATAACACTTCATTTCATTAATATCAAAGAACTGAAATTTTCTTACAGACAGAATGGAAATAAAACTAGCTAGGGCGCTGGTAGCTATCTCTGAGGAGAGATGTGGCGGCTACAGGCCTCTGAACTGAGTTACAATAAGGCTCGAGGGCCTATTTATTATTGAGAAACAATGGAGAACCCTAAACATCCAAAAACCTAACCCTAGGAGATGAAGCGCCAAAACTATGGGCCCCGTTTGGGTAAATTGGTGTTTCAACTTCCCAGGGATGTAACTTTGGCATACTATCTCCGTTTGACGCACATGATACATCATTATAAAGCTTTATCCGAGGAATACAACTTTCGCCACGAATATAATTCCGGAATGGAATGATATTTGTTGGAGGCGCGATGCCCAAAAAACGTCGTTTAGGGCCTCAAAACGGCTCTGGAAGTTTAGGACCCGAAAAACTGCTAAAAATAGTAAGTTATGCCGAAACTGAAAAACTGAAAGATAGAATGGTGGGGGCCCAAGTGGAATAGGCGGGTGGCCACCAATATCTACTGACCGATGGAGATTGTATATATCATGTTGGGAGAAAGTTATATCACTATAGAGAGAAAATATAATTCAACTTGTAGTGAAACCAAAGAGCTTTATGCTAGTATGAACCAGAATGAAAGATATGAATATTGTATCATGAACAATGGATTTGAAAGTTAGGGGACTATGGCAATAAATTCCATTAATGTACCATACACAACGAAAAGGTGCTAGAATAAATATAATTTCCAAAGTGATACATCCATCAGCAGATCATATTTGAAAAGTAGAGTATCATATATTTCAGATTACAAAACCAAACCCTAGCTAGAGGATGACGGGTAAATTGCAACTAAAACACTTATTCACAAGAAATTTAATCCCCATAATGGGCACAAGAAACTAGGAAACAACGGAAGGTTTCCCCTAGTTAGTACGTAAGAGAGGAACCAAGCTAAAAGGGTGTGTGAAAGGGTGTGGACCTATCAATGTATACTAATACACAATAGGAAGGAAAATTTTCTAAAATCATGATAGCATTGTGGAAAAAGGAGTGACGTGTAGAGATAACCCAAAAACAATGAGATGAGTAAAAGTAAATCAGTAAGAAAAACCGGGAAACTACTCATTAGTGCTAGAAAGAGGAGTTACCTCTTAACATGATAGGGTCATATATGGAGCTTGAGGATAGGATCAATTTTTTAGACATCTTTTTTTATTACAATGGATTTATTAAGTGATGGTTTTATTATGGGAGTGAGGGGAAAGTGGCTCTAATTTTTCACACCGAAGTCTTGACACTATGGTCAACGTTTGGGTTCGATTAAAACTATCAGCGCTCTTCGCATCACTCGGTCTATAGTCTTGAGGAACGTAAGAATGTAAGGTTTTTTCTCAGCTTGCAATGCGGACATGGACAATCATAGTATTCAAGAGCGAGGATTATATGTCTCTTAGCTCGAAGGTTTTCTTGAGTGGAGTCAGCCTTTGATGCTAAGATGGATGAGGAGCTTGTGGACTACTCCTATGATCCATTATATTCAGCAGTCCATTTTGACAATATCTCCACATTAGCGTTCGGTATGGAGTGACCGAGAATGGTTGGTTCACCGATGCTACGTTAGGTCTTTTACTAGGTTTCCTTCGAAGAAGATTTTACATAAATTCATAGTCGTTTGGAATAGAAGCCATGTTATTGAAATCGAGAAAAAAATAATTATGGTTTCATTTTGAATGTCTCCAGTGTTTCTAAGGCATGGGATTTGAGCCAAGTCCAAACCGCATCTACCGAATCCATCCTTTGAACCCTACAATTTCTAGAAACCTCGTATTAACCCCTAGGTCCGTGAAGGAAAGGGAATATGGATTCCCCACATTGTGAAGGCATAGAGGGGTATTCAACATATCTAGACTCGGCAAGGTGTTTCCTTCGAGAGACCATCAACCCCGTTGCATCATTCAACAGGGAGAAGGCTTGAAGTTGCATATAATTCTCATGGGTTAGGGGTTTCTTCTTTTTGTCACAAACCTCTCTGGGATGTTTCACTCGGATCTCTCATATCAATGCACTCAGACCACATATTAGACATAAGCTAGGGCGAGTGGCTCCAAAGGTCATCTCTGTCAAAGGGATGAACAAGTGCGTAGGAGGGTGAAACTCGTGATAAGGGGGTAAAATTATAAACCAACCAAAGTAAAGGGAAAGGTGGAGTGCAACTGGTACTCAAAGAAGGCATTAAATTGAATAAGGTCATGTGGGAACAACTGAGTAGAGTTATTGTTGGTAGGGTCTGTGGTCACAAATACTCAACAACCCATCTCAATAAATGGGTTGTGGATGTTTGGGGACAAGTCTTGGATGTTATCTCGTTTGTGGTAACTATAACTGCAGCTTCATTTGCTTTTAGGTTCACAAAACCAAAACATGCACAAAGTGGGTTTCCTGAAAAAAAATTCACCTTTGGAAATGGCCTCTTTATATGTCGAATGTATGGTCTCCATTCTTTGATCTAGAACATGAACAATATGGGGCCGATCCATTTTGGATTAGGATTTCGGATCCGCTCGCTACAATTCTCAGATAGAGGATGTTTTTATAGGAATTGGGGATGATCTAGTGTTATTTTTTATACTATGATAAATCCTTTGTTGAGATGGGTAAGAGGTACTTTCCACGTATTCTAGTTCATCTTGACACTAGGGAGGGGTCTATGGAAAGCTTGTTCCTTGAGTAGTGTGGTTCTCTTCAGTTACAAAAGTCCGATTATGAGGGACTCCCTGCTTCGATGTAGAAGGTGTCAAAAAGTGGGGCATATCTTCAAATAATTCCCTTTAATTGCTAATGAAAGGATAGAGCAAAGAAAATTCATGGGATGGAAGGAGTCACAAAATCCATGACGTAGGACCATAAAAACGACCCGTCTCATTAGAATAGAGGATCGGAGAAGTTCGAGGGTCCAAAATAAGAAGCTTCTAGATCGTATCTTTCGACACCTTCTCGTCGTCACCCACTCACGTGCCGCATCTACCTCTACTCTTGTGGGTATCTCTCTCTTCCCCCTCATTTTCGAAAACAATTTACTTCCTTAAATCCTATTTTTATCTCCTTCGTTGCATGCCTAATTATTAATGAAGGGGTGGTTGCCTCATATCTTTTATCCCTCTACATCGCTTTTCCTATGGCCTTCACCCTTGTTAGTTGTACGCCCAGTCCCTTCCCTCTAGTACTAGCTCTATCACTTGTACTCGCCAAATTCCCATGTTGAACGAATCATCTTCAAATTCTAACTCTAGTCATAGCATAAAATCTTATCTCTTTAGCCAAGAAGCCCATAGGTATGTATAGGTATCTCATCACCTCGTAAGTGCGTTAAAGTTTGCAAAGGTAGATATTTTCATATGTCTAAATCAATTCATAAGGCTAGTTTTGGATGTTGCATATGGTTGTTAGTTTTTCTATTAACACGCAGTTCTTAGAGCAAGAAGAAACCTAGGTATGGTTTCTCGATGAAGTGGTTATACTTTAATTTCACGTGTCATCTAGCCCTCGCATAAAAACTAGCCTTGAGAAGATTAATCACTGTCTAAAAGATTGAATGTGATTTTCATTCAGGAGACATTAGGAATTAGTGAGTAAATTGTATATACTCTAGAAGATACGGTTCTAGGTTGGAATTTCCATGCCCTAGATGTAAGAGGAAAATTGTGTTATATTTCTACGGGTATTAATCACATAACAGTGACATTTTTGAATGTATGGGGATGAGAGGGCACTCTCATGGTGGAAATTTTATCGTAAGAATTAGGACTTGATTTTCGCATGATCAAGCAGATATGGACCTTGTCACAAGAGAATCGAGTTTTGGGAAGCTATCACTGACATCGTAATTTCTGTGGGTGACTTGAATTTTTTCCTTCCGTCACATTGAATCATGGGGTCATAATGCACAAGTGAACTTGCTTACCGATTTATTCGAACATATCATAGAAACCAAAAAATAATTGGTATTAAATCGGTGTCTACCCATCCTATCTCGAGAAATTCTGTAGAATGGGTGTTGGCATGTTAGGTAGACATTTGGACAGCATTCCTCATCAAGGAAACCTTGATGGACAAGATCAATTTGATTAGATATTGGGTTGGATCAGGTATAACGGATCACTATCCTATCTTTATTGAAATACTCATATTGTCTCCTAAGTTATGTGCCACTTTTAAAGTTAATGCGACATGTATGGAAGATGAGGAATAATAGGGGTTGTTCAAAGAAGAGTGGAAGCATTTTTCCATCTCCTCGAGAAAAAGATATGCAAACAGAGGATTTGGGAGAAAAATATTATTTTCCTTAAAAAGAGCGCGATTGAGTGGGTAAAGGAAAGAAGAAAAAAATATGAGGAATCTCTTTGTAGAATTGAAGGTAGTTAGCTAGACTAGAGGACCCTATCAATGCTAGATTTTGATTCTCCGTATATCATAGAGTTAGAGGCAAAAAAATCAAGATATTAAGGAAAAAATAAGAATCAAGGAGACTTGGAAGCTACGCCATATGGATGCATTCCGGACACGACAATATCAAATTATTCTAGTAGTTTGAAAGAGGTCAAAATACCATCAATACTATTTGGTCCCTAGAGGATGAGGAAGTGTAATTCATTGCAATCATTTAGTAGCTTAGAAAAATCTTGGTATAAACACTTTGGAAATATGTTTAAAGCCCAACAGAGGAAACTTCGGTGGAAAAATCATCGTGGTGGCTAGTTTATTCCCTTTGTTTGTTAACAAGTGATGAAAAATGAAGAACTATATGCTATGGTTTCAATGGGAGAACTTAAAGAAATATTGAAGTGGGCCAATGAATAAAATAGCCTAAGCCTAGATGGGTGCAATAGAATTATATCTCACTTTCTTCGATATCATCAGTCATGGCTTGCTAAGTGTAATTGAAGATTGTAAAATGAATGGGAGAATGTATGATGCCTTCAATGCTACCTTCATTGCCTTAATTTCCAAATATGATAAACCCATTAGCTATAATTATTTTAGTCAAATATCACCGTGTCATTGCATATATAAAATCATAGGCAAAATCAATGCTAATGGAATCAATCTCGTCTTATCCTAGGAAATTTCATTGGATAAATTTGCACTTTTGGAAAATCAGCCAGATCCATGAAGCCATTGGTAATCGCACATAAAGGCCTCTCCACTCCAAAAAATTTTAAGAAATTAAAAGGCATGATTCTAAAAATTGGATTTATCCGAGGCATACAATAAGACAAGTTGGTTGTACCTTCATATGCTCTTGACCCACATAGGATTGCATAATGAATCTATAAATTGGATTATGTGTTGTTTAACATCTCCGTTCTCTACATCGTTATGATCAATGGATCGACTACAGTTTTTTTCATGCCAAACGTTGATTTGGGCAGGGATGCCATTTATCTCCTCTTATTTTCCTATTGGTCATGGAAGGCTTGAGTAGATTTATGATAGATGAAAGGAATCATGGGAGATTTAAAGGGATAAAGATTGCTAAAAGCATATCACTATCCCATCTACTCGTTGTTGATGATATTATCATCTTTCCGAGTGGGGCTATTAGTGATTCATATCTTCTTTCTAATGTTCTCAAAACTTTTTTTAAGGCTACATGGATCGATGAAAGTCAAGGAAATTCCACTTTAACAACATCCGAATGTTATCAATATGAATTATCATATGCTACAAAAATATTTCGCTTCCGGTAAAGTTGGAATTTCTGACGAGGGATCTAAGTATCTTGGTTATTCGACCGCAACCAAATATTTATAAAATAAAATACTAGACATGGCTCGTACCCAAAATCAAAAGAAGACTAAATATCCGATATCATCGATGGTTTTCTAGGGTTGGTAGATTGGTTCTTATAAATAGGTTCTAGAGGCCATCCTAGTATATTGGATGTCATTATATTCGATTCCAAAAGGTATTCTCCACAATATTCAAGATATATGTTGTAAATTCTATATGGCGTAGGGAACAAAGAAGGTGAAACTATTTCATGGGTTAACTAGGAGAAAATAGCCCTCGCCAAGAAAATGGGGTGGGATGTGGGGATGAAAAACCTATTTAGTTTTTCAAAAGATCTAGCTTCTAAAAATGGGGCGGCATCTTAGTTCTTAAAATAGTTTATATGAAAACAAGTGGTTACTCGTAAAATATGTTAACGCGCTTTCGGGTTGAGGAATGGATTGTATTTCCTCAATGAAACGGAATGGAGGTTTCATTGATTTGGTCGAGCCGGTGGCAAATTCCTTTGATTATATTAGATCAAGCTTGGCTTAGGGAGTGGGGATAGGGGAACATGTTTGAATTGGGGTGGATTCTTGGTCCAAGAGTGATAATTCCGCATGTACTTCCCCGGAATTTCATCCATTCCTCATGGATGCCGATGATGAGACCTTAAATAAAATTATTAATAATGAAAGCACTACACTTATTGGTCAAAGATGCAAGCTCGAGTACAGAACTACAAATCCCAAAATAATGGCATCAAGACTCGAGTATATACATTAATTCCGACTTGGAAGCACATGTAAGAATTTAGGATAAGGAGGATGAAATTATCTAGACCCTTTCTCCCCATGGTAGATACATGCCAAAAGATGGTTATATTTTTAATCTTTCGTGTAGAGAACGAACCCTGATAACAATGTGTTGTGGTGGAGGACGTTTTGGAAGCTTAAAGGCCCCCTAATATCAACATTTATTTATGTGGTGTCCGTTACAGTAACAGTTCCTACAAGTGATAATAATATTCAACATTGATCCTTTCAAGGTCCAACCTCGTGTGTTTTATTTAATAATAATGAAAAACTATATAAATAATTAGTTCCTTGATTGCCCCCATTACAATTCAATTATGGAACCATATATACTTCGATTGTTAGAAATTAATATTAGGTGGCAAGGTTAATCATTTTGATAGGCTTTGCAGTCATGGTGGAATATGGACTCACCACACAAAACTCAAGCAATTCTACCCTTGTTGGTATGTTGGGAATTTTAGGGTAGGAACAAAAAAAATATTTCAAGAAAAATATCGTAATTGGACTATCATTATCTCCCCATACAATGGAAACATATCAATTGACCACTAATGATGTACAAAGTATGAGTACCCGCAATCCTTCGTGCTAAAGTTATTGTAAAAACCATGCGATGGGATTTTTACAAGCGTATTCATAGAATGAGAAGGATGTGGTGTAGGGATGTCTTATTATTAAATGAAAATCATTTTTTTAAAATTGGAAATAGGCTTAGCGAGAGGTATAGGTAACTTCATATAACTAAACCGACTTAGACTTCTGCTATTTTTTTCCTTAGAGAAAGGATGCCGAAAAAAATACACATTTTTGGAGATTCTAAAATTGTCATAAAATGGTTTAATCAAGAATCAAATTGTCACTTTAATGCACTCAAGGATCTCGCTAAACGATGTTATGATATTAAAATCACAATTTTATTGTGATATGTTATCATATTTACAGAGAAAGGAACCAATGGCTTAACTAGCTTATCCAAATAGTCGTGCAAGAACATTTTGGCTCTTGGATGATTCAGAGCATTTGGGTTAGGGAAATTTTTCAGTACTATCACAAGCCATTCATCAATTATCGTGAGTAATAAGATCTAGGATAAAGATGATCCATCTTATCTTATAGGTGGGATATTTTTCGATTATTTTTGTTGACAACTCATATTTCTTAGTCATATGGTTTTGTTTTTTTCTGTGTGCTCGCATACTTATATGTAGTCAATTTTAATAATATATATGATTTATGTGGCAATATGGCCACTATTTTTGAGATATTATCCTTTGTAGCATCTATAAGATGTAATTTTAAATATTATAGAATAAAATTTATTTTTTCCTTGGGGAAAATAGTAGGGTCTGCGGTACTTGCATGTATTTGTAGCACAGAAAACGATGTTGCAGAGTAAAACCATATGACATTGGGAAATTAATTATGAAATAAATAAAATAGGTGGTCCAAGGGAGAATCATTAACTAAAAAATGATAACTACCCGGTGCAAGGCATGAGCTTAGAGAAGGTTGCAATTAAAGCCACTGCGCCTTCGGCATCATTAGTAGAAAATTCGACTTCCGCCAAAAAAACATTGTCAGTAGAGTTATATATATAAGTATTTATCACCATGAAAACTAAAACCAAAACAAAACTCGAGGACTTTATTGAACCGAGAATTAGCAGTAAACCCTTCGAGAAATGGAACCTTATCCATGAAGTTACATCCTTTCCGTGGAATACATGGATTAATATTTTAGCCATGCAATCTCGTAGAACAATGAAACAAAAAAATACAATTTCGAAACAAATATGACAACGTTGAACCTTACCCCTAAAAGTTGTATTGCACTCGTCAAATAGGTTGGGAAGGTGGGAAGAAAGGCACGTAGTCTCCTATGCCATGAGAGTCGTAGAAGAATTGTTCTTGAAAGTAGAAAAAAAACTTTAAAGAAGGAGAAGAAAATCAAAGTGTAGGGGTTACAAATATTGCATCCACACCGTCGACTACAAGGCCGAGGAAATATGCACCCTCAAAACAATATTGGCCTTGGAATGCATGGAATTCATTTGAAGAGTACCACGACTCACATTCGTAAAGTGGAAGCGTATGTCGTAACTTCTGTGAACTAATTAAATAAAGGACGACCCTCGAACACCGATGAAAGCCTCTGAGTTGGGTGATCATACAACAAATAAATATAAGTTTTTGATCGTTGTGTCATATTAATGTACATGAAGTCATAGCCACAAATATGATATTTAACAAAGATGATAAGTTACCTAAGGTTAGACAGAGGATCTCCAAGAAAGTGTAGAGTGAGTATTGTATACCCCTAATCACTTTCCGCTCGAGGTATATCCTAAGACCACTCGCTCAACAATAAATTTATCCATAAGTCATGTAATGTTAACAATATCGACGCAAGTGACAAAGGTAGTGAAGTTGACCTTATTTCCACTTAAGAATGATGTTGTAATTTTACATTATACATATATGGGATGGTGGATATCAATCACACAACCAATGAAGAGGGTAAACATGAAGTTTTGGATATATATATATATATATATATATATATGTGAACCAAAATCAAACATGGCACTAAATTGGGACTTAAAGAAAGCAGGAAGAATTTTAGTATTAGAAATGATGTATGTAACAACCTTCGACATGGAAAACATATTATAAATACATTTTACGAACAAGTATTTTAATATGTATTATAAAAGAAGAAACTCCCAACGAGCAAGTAGAAGTAATGAAAGTGACGACAAAGCATTAAGGAACTTCCTTTATATGAAAGGCATTAAAATAAATGAAATTATTCATAATATTTACCTAAGGGATGTCCTCCCAAACAAAAAATACAACACCATGTTCTAAGAAAAGTAACAGTGACCAAAAATAACCAGGTAACGATATGATGAAATAGATGGTACCAAATCCAACTTGTAGCTTATCTTATGAATCTAAAAGAATGGAGTAGGCCTCAAATACACAGGTGATGTTTTTGTTGCACGTGTTGTTTATGCTAAATTCACAATCGAGAACTATTTCCTAAGTGTTGATGAAAAAATAAAGAAATTATATATACCCTTTTATTATGCTTATGAATCCAATGTATATAAACATAGATATATGAAGTAAAATTTAAGGAGGAATACAGGTCAACCAAAGGATATTAAATATTGGGTAGCAATTGATAATTAAATATGATGCGAGATAAAAGGAAACCTATAAGAGTATAAAAAAAAGATAAAAAAAAATTAGAACACACGTATATTGAAATGAGAGGGGATGTGAGAAGCGCATCAGTAGCCCTAGGTTCAACTCTCACACATAATGGGAAGAAATGAAGGTGTATATATGTCATTGAAAATGATACATGTAGAGTTTATGCAGTGAAATGAAATAAAGCCTCATTACTATTGAAGAAAATATTTTTAGTTTTAGCTTCGTAAGTCAAATTAAATCTTATAATTTATGCACATGGAAGATGGTCTTCTAGATCCTAACGTCGGTAGACACGAGTAAGTCGTTCTATAATAGTTCTTCTAAAATTAGCCTATACAAGTTGCTACATAACTCAACTAGTAAATTTAGAGATAAATAAAACAGGAGTCATATAGACATAGTATGCGTCACTTAAATGCTAAATGTGATACTATACCCTCATAACCATATCATAACAGGATTAATATAAGGTTGTAAGCTAAATACTAAAGCCTATGCTATCAAATTGCTACGTATTACATAGAAAGAGAAAATATAAAATTAATCTATAATAATTAATTCCAATGTTAAATTGTAGATATGGAGAAACTAAAGACATGCCACTTAATTATGATATGATAACCAGTAGTAAGGTAAAGGAACCAATTGCTATGTAATAAATACTCAAAAGCACATAAGTCAATCTCGAAAATTAAATTTGATTACTAAAATTCAAAATCAGATGACTATTATTCAGTGGTATCACCTCTCCTTTGCGTAGACAAAGGAGTCCCCTACGCAAAGGAGTCCCCTACATCCCTCATAGTGTTTTACTTACATAATCACTAATGAACTCCGGTTAAGTGATTCTAATGTAAACATAATATGTGTCCCTGCGAAAAAAGGGGAAACACAAGTACACGACCGAGTCATTTATAACTATGGATATGAAACCTACAAGGTTGTTGAGTCTCCTAAATATAATGCTTTAATTTTCTATTAGAAGACCGAAGCGTGAAGGTGCATATTGTCATCAATTATTATTAAAAAGGGGATATCAACAAAGTGATAATGTGCCAGCTTTGAAACTCGATTTTCAAGTAAACTTTGTACAAGCATCTCGTGTGTTTTCTCCTTGTGGTAATAGTGGTTATATTCATTATAGCAAGTACATAGTAATCGTTCATAGTTAGCACGTAAGTATCGACCTTTCTTTCCATTTTTCCATTTACTTCCTTATATGTAAAGATTAGAATAAAAAAGATAACTAAGATTCTAAAACTTATTGTAGGTAATAACCGTAAGTCGATAAAGATGGGTGAATGGGATTTCTTAAGGGGTGCTTAGAGAATTCCAAGGTGTAAGAATTTCGTTATCATAAAAAAGAAAAAAAGATAAGGTATATGTCTGAACATAAGAGAGAGATAAACTAATTTGTACCTATGCCAAAATAAAGAGGTAGTTTGGAAATTTTGCAAAAACAACCTCTTGTGTTTATTTATATAAAACTCAAATGTCACACTCGTTATTCTTCTAGCAAGACCAAGGATGTTTGTAATCTAATGATATGATGTATTTAACATGAAAATAAGGGTGATATTATTTGGGGAATCAATGTTGGGTATACGCTAAGGAAATTTTGGATATCCGAATGGAAAATATATATACATATAACCAACAATTATAGGATTTTGATCTAAAGTAACCAAACATGTATGTGCCACGTTAAATTTATTAGCACTCACAAGCCTTGGGTTGGAAAAGAGATGACCAATATTGAATAAATATGAAAGGCACACAATATTGATATTGGAAAGAGTCACTCAAATCAAGCATACTCGGTTTGTGTGAAAGTCCTGAACTTAAAAAAAGAAGAAAAAAAGAAAGAAATAAATTTAAAAAAATGTATCATATATATGGACCATCATTAAATTATGGAAAAAGGAAATGTAAAAAAAATGAGTACTTCCTAAGCATAGAGTATTACTATGATTGGATTTCGTGGCAATAGAAAATATTAATTTCGGATAATCAATGTTTGAAATTATGCATATAGAATTTCTTCTAAGTTCTCACTGAGATCAAGTAAGAAGTTATGAAATTGAATTAGAATATGTGAATACCAAGAATGTTTATGACCAAATGGTCTAAGACGAGTTTCCCACTAGAAAGAAAGGAGGACAGTAGTAGTGCCAATATGATACAAATTATCGATATATATATATATATATATATATATATATATATATATATATATATATATATATATATATATATATATATATGATAGTATATCGATAATTTGTATATATATATATATATATATGTATGTATGTATGTATGTATGTATGTGTATGTATAGTGTGTGTGTAAATCATAAGCATGGAAAATTTCCTTTCTTGTGATCATCAATGTTCATATCTGAACTACCAAAAGATAATAGCATAAGTATTCTAAATATTACTGTGGCTAAAAAATTGAAAGGGAACAGGATATTTAGATTGAAAATTGTTTGAATCATGATAAAACATCATAGGGCAGAAATGAGATTTTCTATAACATCCAAGTGAGGAGTGGGTGATCTCTCCATTCGGAAGCTAGAATGATTTTCTTGTGGATTAAGTCCCGAATGTCTCGTAGAAACCATAACAATAATAGGATTTATGTGACAAAATCTACACAATAAAGAAAGAAGCAACTTATAAGAGTGGGCTAGAAAAAGCCACTTTGGGAAAACATCCATATAAGAACCATGAGTAAGATGTTATATACCTAAACCTTAGAAAAGACATATATTTGTAGATGGTATAAAAGTATTAAAATAGAAATCATTAAAATACATTAGCTCCCAATAAAAGCTAAGATACTCGTAATTAAGAGAAATATTAAGAAGGAAATGATATTACTAAGTTCACAAGTTTTATTTTTTTTCAAAGGAATGCAATGGTAAAACATTATGAAGCACATTGTGTTGGTTCACTCGTAAAAATTGTGAATGATGAAAACAATTTTGACTACCAAACTGTTGGTGGTAGGTGAATTAATAGAAGAAATAGATAAGAGTAGACATAGATAAGTACATCAGGAAGGTTATTTTAATCATACATATAGTATCCGTGAGAATGGCCAAAATAATATATGCACTATTGATATTGGATAGCTATTTCATTATATGCTGACAAACATTCCTTGATAATAGTTATCTTTATACTAATAAATGAGAATAGAAATAGAACAATTTTGTACATTTAAGTGATAAGTAAACAATAATTATGAAAATGGGCATGGCCATCGTGTCTATTAGTAGCAATATGTAGGTTTTTGACCTTGTCTGATGCGCGTACGGATAGTACTATTGAATGCGAGTTTAAAAAATTAACAAGCACACATTCATCATGTATATCAAGTTCCAATTTAAATAGGATGATTTCCATAGAGTTAATTCATCACCCTAGAGGTAATAAAATGTTAGATTGAAAGAGAGAAAGACGTAGAGGTACTTTCATAAGGAAAGATGCAGAAACTTCTCTCGATAACGTGACATGAGGAGAAACGTGCTAAATAGTAGATAAATCAGCAAAATGAGATCCAATATTAATTCTCAGTCTATTTTAAAAGAAATAATTTTTACCATTACTCAAGGTATGTGTTGGGAGAAAATAATTTATTTCTCATTTAGTTTGTCAAGTCAAGGTGTTTCATAAGCTGTAGTGAAGCATACGTGCATTGTATGCGCTGCAGAAATTATCTTTTAGTTTAGATCAATCTAACTATAGAATATCGATTCATCTAATCTATGAAATCAACACTAATGAAAATCAAATCAACTCAACCTATTAAATCAAGTAACAAAACTATAAAGAAAACAAATTCAAAAGAAAATATAGCACGCAGATACACTTGCAAGAATTGATCATTTTAATCTATGAAAGAATTTCCCTCAAAGCGTGTAAAGAGAAACAACTAATGTATATTTAGTTACTCCAACATTCAATTATGAAGTCTGATCTTCTTGAGATAGTGTTAAGTAACCAATTATACCTAATGAACTAGAAAAACAAGTAAAGTATGCAAGAGTGCTAACGTGAGTAATTACACTCATTACATTCAACCATTAAGTCCCGAAACATGATTAAATAAATTTCTTGAATGATTTTTAGGGAATATTAGTAGATGAAAATGTTAAGTGAGGATCTGAAAGAAAAATGTGAAATAATGTCAAAAACTCCATCAGTAAATAACTCAATGTAAAGGTTCTTCGTACTTTCGCAACATTCAATGTGAAGTATTACCCTCTGTGAGATGCCAGTGTGAGATGTCAATTATGCCTTAGGTCTCTAAATTTCCTGAGAAGAAAGTAACAATGTAGTAGAGTAAATTCAATCAATCCGTGATGCATTAGAAATTCAACCATTTAGTTTAAGATCATCATCTTGGAATGGCTTTTTAAAACATCCATTGACATAGTTAATTGACAATTTCCGTTCTAAGAAAAATGAATGACAAATAGTATGGAACAATAGGAACTGTATTCTTATTACTTCACTTAATTCGATTTTAAAATCAGATATATCTATCTTTCACTAAATATTTTAGAAGTAGTACAATGATAACACTCGTAATTCTAAAAACTAATACTAAGAAAGCAAACAAACGTTAATCTATAAAAGACAAACGTAAATCTCTACTCATTTTAGTGCATTGATCTAAAAGTATGAGAGATGGTGTAAATTGAGATGCTCCATATTTGTACGAAAACCAAAATCAAAATGAAGGAACATTCATGATTAATATACAAAAATTTAATTCATATGATTCAAAGCTTGAGCATAACTCCAATTTTACACGCATGATTTGATAGCAGAAAGATATCCTAGTTATACAAAAATGAGAACAAATCTATCTCTATTAATGAGAGTTCGTGAATCTCTCCTATATCTCTAGAGTTACAATCCAAATATGAAGTGATAAGGCACATGTCTTCTTAGAGTTGAAAATAGAAATAGGAAATGAGACACATATCTGTGATCACATGATATTCTCCATCCCAATTCCAATTTTTCCTTAGGAGGCCACATAAGACCATTCTAGAAGCTTATTTTTGACCTACACATGCCAAAAAATCATTCCACTTGTAAGCAAGTAAGTATGTACATATTATTTTCTAATTGTTAACCACAAATTCACTTAAAAATACTAAGAATTAATAAATTTTGAAAAATATAAATGTAACTCAATAGTGGTAATGGTAAGGTAAATGTAATGAAATGGAGGTGGAATGAAGGTGATAAGATGGGAAATGTAAGCAAAAATGTAATTGAAGTGAATGACAAATTCAAGGCCCAACAAAGATGGATGCATGATATTTCATCTAATTGGATGGGAAAATGCTACACAGTAGAGGAAGGAGACCTTCCGGAAAACTCCATTGTACCTTAAATGAGAATAATCCAGTTTTGGAATCAACCATTGCTTAGGATAAAGGGCAAATAAAATATTTACCCTTGCAGAGGACAAGGGTGCAAGAATATATAAAGAAGAAAAATTTATTCAACAAGGTTTTCGGGAAATGAAACTTGACAAAGAACACCGAGGACAATGTTAATCAAAGGGGGGAGGATAACGTAACATTAGTCCATTATTATAGTACGGTTTTAATTAGACTAAGTTACATCGGATAAAATGGAGGAAAAGGCATGGAAAGTACTCGAATAATTATGTAAATGAGTATTTAATAATAAATAAATGAAATGTATGTACTTTGGGAATGAGACACCTAGAAATGAGATGCATTCCATTCTTTTTCATGATAATAATTGTAGATGAAAATATGGATAAGATTAATAAATGTGGGAGAGAAAGATCCATTAAGTTTATTAGTCTGGAGAAATATGCTAAGCTCTCGAAAAAAACATAAAAGCATCGTGGGAGAGAAAGGAGATATTTATGCAAATAGCCTCGAGTAAAGTGGGATAGAAAAGATACACGAAAAGTGATACACCACTAAAATGAAACTTTATCATGGAAAGTATGGTATTAAATACCGGTAGAGAGAATCAACGAGGGAGTGGATTTTCGGTGGCATGCGATCTTCGACTTGGGGGAACTAGAGACACGCTTCATGGTTGGGTGGTGAGTGTGATCATCAAGTATGATTTAGTACAATGATATATGGGTATAAAATCTATTCACAAACCTCATAGTGCAAAAAAATTTGGAATTTATTCTCGACACATTTGAGTTATGTCATTTATCTCGGTTCATTTTAATATCAGCAAGAAAATTTAACATATATAAATGCTGTCTGGAATGTTTATGTATGTTGGTTTCAATATATTATAATGACTATTTGTATTATATTTTCTTTAAATTGTAAGCTATTAAATGTAAATTGTTATCGATCGATGGTATGTAATATATATACAAATATAATATAAGTACATGATAGGGAATAATAAAATTCGATAGGAAGCATTCTTGGTGTATGAAATTATGAAAACTCCAAGGTATATACATATGATTGATACAATGGTCAGAGAGGTAGGGTTAGTAACGATGTGGAGTTAATAGTGTTAGAGCAGATGCTAAAGAAAAGAATATTTTTTTATTTTTTTCAATTAGTGATTAATAAAGGGTGTGGGAGTGTCATATATTAAATATCAGAAGGGTTAATCGACTTAAATGTAGTGACGAGATATATTTTCCCCTGGAAATTATGATGATTTGGGGACAATAGAAGGTGTTTGGAAATTTAATTGATGTTAAATTACTTATATAAATTGTCAACTAGGCTAGTATACTAATGAAGTGTATGCGTGTTGTATGTCCTAGAAGTCATTATTATGCCACTCTTATAAAAATGAAAATGATCACACTTGATTGAAATGAACTTAGTGTAGAAAACAAAAAATCACTATAATTTCTCAAAAGAATAAAATATAACTTTATTAAAACAAATATCACACTTGCCTAAAGGAGAGATCACATTTTGTTTGAAAGAAAACATCACACTTGCTTAAAGGAGATTATCACACTTGCTTATGGAAAATGACATGAAAATTAAATCATCAAGAATAAACTCTCATAAAATTCCTTGAAGGTTCAATACTAATTTTACTAAGATGCCTCTTTTTATGGTGACATTGTATTTACTTTGTTTATATAGGTCATCTTTCCACATAATGTCTACTATTTCCCAACTATTTAAAACTTGTTCGTAGTTTCTGCCTTTATGGTGGAAAATGACATTAAAATGACTAATGTTGAGGTATATGTTTTATAAATCCTTTATAGTCTATTTTAGTTTATGTTCTATGTTCATCGTCTTTCATGTCTTATACCGTGCATTGTAACTCTTTTTGTTTTGAGAAAAGGAACTCACTATTGATGTTAAGAAGCAAGAATCGAGAAAGAGGAGAACAATAACACTAGAGCGACAAATGCAAAAGAGAAGGATAAGAGAACTAGTACACCCATAGAGCTAACATCCCACATAAGACACACAATGATAGACCGATGGTGAAGTCTAAGAGTTCATGAATCCACCTACAATGTCTTGGTAACACAATGGATAACTTTTTGAAGTGATGAAACAATATTTCATGTTTAAATTGTAGTCCAACCAATATTAAATTGGAAACTCATATTGTAATACTTCGCATTTTATATAATACAATTTATGCGGTTGAAATTATTTATAAATGCACTTTATGTTATCTATTATTGATATTAACATACAAATTTTCATTTACATATTAGATAAACATGCACATTGTATGACATTTTTTTTAATTTAGTCACAAAATCATATTAATTAATTTATGTTGACCGATAATGAACACATAACATACATCTAAAAATACTAAATTAGTATTTTATATTGATTAATCATGAAATATGAATAAATGAATATATCACTAAATTATTCGTTTATAATGATTATTAAATAAATTAAATGAAATTAATATAAACTACAATCTGCCATTTATATAATGAATGGGAAACTACCAAAAATAGATAATTGAATACCGGAAATGATAAATTTGTGATTACAAATCGATACAAATTTTTCATATATATGACTATTAGTAGCTAATTTATATATCGTATGACATAACCAAACTTTAGTCATTTTTGCCTCGACATTCATTATTTCAAATTGATAACTAAAGCTTCAGTATATATGACTATTAGTATCTAATTTAAAGTATCTTATAACATGACCAACATTTTGGTCATATTTCTCGGTTATTAATTGGTTTTCTATGATTATATAGTAATACATTTTTTGTAGTTCTGGCCATTAATTGTCGAATTAACAGACTAAATTAATGACCAAATTAATGACTAAATATACTACTAGACAATAAATGAGATAGCAATCTTATAACTAAGCTAAAAATGACTAAAATTTGGTAGCGTGATAAGATATTGTAAATTAGCTAGAAAATAACGAGGAAGCCATTGACAACTAATCATAAAATAGTCATCATAATCAATATATATGCTCATAGATCGGAATAGAAAATACCGCATATTAACATATTAAATGGTAACCAAGTCAAAGGACGTCGATGTACCACCCAACCATAGATTATACTAAAACCAAAATATTTCTTTTATCCAATCACCCCCATGCCACATCTTCATGAGAATGTGATATCATGGAATAAACCAAAAACAAAACAAGGTCTTCCAGAGGCCAAACCACCTCAACCCCCGAACTAGGGATCTATCATTGTAATACATCACTAAAATTCACTGCAATGGGCCTCTACCCTAGTTGTCGAGGGCTTTAGAGTGTCTGGTACCTTTGTGATGTACCTCCAGCTTAACCTTTTTTTCTTACATACTTTTATGTCAAAGTCAAAGTCAAAATAGGTATCAAGGTTCACACATATTATAAAAAGTATTAAGCTCCATGTTATCTATATACCTCTAGTACTTTTACACATGGTGTTATAGAGCAAAGGTTTAACCATGCAACTCGCTCACTCAAGGACCATGAGACTCATTGCCATAGTTTCCCAAAAGCTATTGACCACTTTAACCAAGTTATTTTGATAAATTCCAATTCAAATATGCATTCGTATATTCGATGGACTTATGCATAAAAATATTACATAGTTAAATAGAACCAACCATAATTTATCTTGGTAATTTACCCTTTGGCGTTATGCTTGCTCCCTAACCTTCGTGGATTCCAATTTTTTTGGTGCTTTGTAATAGAGGTAAACACTTAATTGATCATAATGAGCTGCCACTTTCCCTTCATATTTTCCACATACCCACAGCCACCATACCCTTCACTAATACTATGCGACACCTTATCGCTTTCACATTCCGGTGACATGGTAAGGTATGAGTCGGAGTGGGCGATTGGAGATCTAAATTGACATCCAAATGCGCTGTCGGCCTAACCTAAACCCTAACAAGGTATAACTAATTTCTCTGAAGTGTTGGGTGATTCTAATTAGATTTTGTAGGATGCGCGCACTAGTGTGGCTCCTCCTTCCTTGCCACTCACAATGGTATCATCCTCATTGCTTCTCTCTTGTGATAACTTCCAGTAGATCTTGTTGGAACATGGTATCCTAAGGCTGCGAATTTTGTCCATTTTTGTATATTTTTTGTAATAATTAGTCTAATGCAAGGGTTTTGGGGTGGGTCAAAGCCCCTAATGCATTGTAATGGGTCAAGGGTAGAACTAGAGTACGTAAACCATGGTTTGCGGACCATTGTATGCGTAGGCTAAATCGGTATAAATAGATGAACTATTTTTTAGTCATAGGTAGGAAATGTCGAGATTGATGTTAAGAACGAATTACTAGATACGTTGTTGGGTGTTTTCGGAAGGACTCCTGCGTTTGTGTGTGGAGCTCCTTAGTCTGTGTGTGCGGACCTGGCGGCTATGTGCACGGAGAGTAGTATTTTGGGATTGTAAACTATGGTATTAATATATATGCCAAGTATTGTTGATATACGATGTGATCTCGATGTGTTGTTATGATTTATGCGAACTTGGGATGTATGATTAAGGTTGTGAAAGTATATGTTTCATAGGCGTAAGTATCTTTGTTTGTTCTGTATATGAATCTATGATCACATTAATTGTTGTGATTATAGTTGTTGTCGATATATTGGTAGTACGCACGTGGATGTGAAGGTAATTATTAGATCGAGCTCGTGATATAAGCCTATAACTAGATTTGTTAAATTCGAAGCCGATAAGCTAGGAGCGGCTACTTTGCTTGACTTACCTACTCTCTTTCGAGGCTGCAAAAACACAGTTTCCGGCACCATCCCATGTTGCTTTGGGTGAGACTTTGACACAACGCAAGAAGGTCAGCTGGCAGGGCCGGTAGTATAGGGGTTGTTGGAAAACCTTAAACTTTCGAACCTGGGTCGGGACCCCCAGTCAGACAAATGGTTTTCGTTTCCGTATAGAGAGAATTTTGAGAGAGAGATTGGGTAATGTCAAGAACACATTGGAGGCGAGAAGAAATAGAACGATGAGTGGTTTGAAAATAAAATTCGAAATTCATAGTAAGAGAATCGCGGTGCAAATATAACCATAGAGAAGTGGGAAAATAAGTACATTTTCACATAAATCTACAAAATTTTCTTTGTGAAATTTGCGATCGAGCTTCGGGAGTTGCTCGCGAGGCTCATAGATTTGCGAAGTGTTGGAAGGATGAACGGATCACACGGTGGACCCCAAAGCTGATTCGGTAGTTAAAGAAGACTCATAACACCATCACTCGCACGGTAGATCATTGGGTGGATAGTTTGATAGGAGGGTTTGTCACATAATTTGCAATTGATCAATTTGTGCCCTACTGCGAGGTGGAACGAAGATTCTTCAAGGGTTTCTAGAGGGTAGAAGTTTCTAAAAACTTCTGTTTGTCATTGCGATTAAGATCTTGTTGTGCAAAATAGAATTTTGTGTAGTCATACGAGTGAATGAGCTCCAATCAAAGTGAGGGAAAAATATTCAATGGTAAATACTACGGAACTAATCAATAAGGAGATCGATTTTTCACAGTCTAGTAAGAAATTTACTGGCACTTTTTATAGCTCTTCGTCTACACCACCATCGAAACCTCATGGGAGTAAGAACTCACCTCCACCACCACCGGAAGACTATATGGCCACACACATGAAGCTGCCACCTTCAAGGGCATAGGGGATCAAGATATGAATCGGTTAGTTCATCACGGGATTGAGAACGCCACGGCGCGGAGACGTAACCGGTAATGTTGTAAAAGGGAGCAATTATCGCGCCTTTGAAGGAAGGGCCTTGGACTAGTAAATGGGATACATTGACCAACAAGTGAATGTGACCATCGAAGAGATTAAGAATGCCTTGAAATAGCGGTTCAAGAAGCGTAAGTCTTACTCTCGAATGGTGAGCAATCTAAAGGTTTCAAGCAAGGATCATTGATGCGTATGGGAGGCTAACCAGCAGTTAAAGAAGGTAATTAGAGAACGAGGATTTTATGATGACAAACAAAATCTGAATGGATTCCATTTCTATGGATTCTTGCCCTAGTTGTGCATACCAATGGGTCATCAAGCCGTTGAGTCATAGGAGAGGCCTTGGAGATTTCCATGAAGGCTTGGAGAGCAACGCTAAGGGATGATACCCGATTAGGGTACAAAAAACACAAGGCCAACTAGAAGGCAATGCACATGGAGATCAGATCCTACGAAAGGAAAGCGAGGAATAAAGGCAAACCATTTTGAAATATAGTGCATACGATGCAGGTGAATGGCCACACCATAGATAACTATCCTACGTTAGTAGACTACGTGCGGAAATGAGATTGCTCCCGATTCTGATAGGAAAGATGTAGGAGAAGTATGGTCATACCTACGAGAACGTACAAAGGGTCAAAGTGGAGCCTCAAGATGAAGGACCAAGTGTCAATGTGATAACATGCGGCAATATGGCCACCGGAGCACGGTGCGGACAAAGGCGAGGCATAGCCTCTTATCTAAACAACCATTAAACGAAGGTTTGGACTTACGAAGGAAAAGAAACCTTTGTCAACTGCTCCACCAAGACTTTACTAAAGCTACAACTTCTACTCCTCAAGCCCCGAAACCTCAAAGAAGATGATGAGGTCAAACCATTCCTATAGGCATGTATGAAGTTGATGTGCGACCAAAGGCCATAGAAAACCTCCAAGATTTAATAGATAGCGGCCTTGAGAAAGAACAACCTCGGCTATGGAAATTAAGGACGTACAAAGCGTATAAGAATAATAGACAACGTGAGGAGATGTGGTGAACCATGCGGGTGGTGACTATGAGATGGATCCCGGAGTTATTAAAATTTGGACTTGGTCTCGGATGCAAACGTACTACAGAAAACTTGGTAGTGAATGGAGAGACTAAGTTAGAATGGTCCACCATCCGGATGTGCATGGCTAATCCTTGAAGATCATGCGGTAGGAAGATTATCAGATATTGGTGGACATCGCAGAGTCAAGGTTCGAGGCGACTTTAAGGTCATTCGGATTGTAGAAGGCGTGGACCCTATCCACAACGCTCTTAGGATTGGGTGGGACATAGATATAGGTGGTATTTTCAAATTAAAAAACGGGAGCATGGTGTTTTAAAGTGAAGGAACATGAGTGATAGTACCGTTAGATCCCATAGAAGGAGAAAGGTATACAAAGCAGTGCATGAGGAAGAAGAGAGGTGGATCACATCTATAAGTTAAGCTGTGAGGGATGAAATTTGGATCAATCCTACGGTCGATGGTGTGCTATTTTGGGAAGGGATAGCGAATGCTTCTCTGGAGCTACGACAGAAATATAAAATTGGAAAAACCATGATGTCTACGCAGCATTGCTACTTGTGAATAACCAAGGACTTTCCTTGCATATCCCTCGGAGTAGAGAACTACCCTACTTTGATGTTTTGGTAGTATAAAAGAATTTACGTGGATATTTGAAGCTAACGTTCCAAGAGGCCCGAGAAGGCTATGGGCCCTTAACCTAGTTTTCCGCGCAATGCCTACAATATGGTGGGACACGCATAGGGCGTAGTCAGTTGGGAAAAATGTTGGGATATGATGGTCCTACAATTTGAGACTTCCGTCGACCAACATGCGCATCAAGATATTTCTTGGCCCGGCGGATCCGTGCGAACATTTGTTCACCTAGATGGAGAAATGGTGTGATCATACTACGAAGAATGAGTTCACTTGTTTATTCATGCCTTGGGACCAATTCCCTTGCTTGCATGGTACCTAGATGGGGCTACATCAATGCACATGAGTGGGAAACCTTAAAGGATGAATTTTCGGCGACATTCGGGTTAACGGGAGGATCGGGAGTCTTGATGAAGCTTTGTAGGATATCGATAACTTTGTATTTGGTGAATCCATCCCCTACGCAACATGTGAAATGCACATGGGAAACACGGATGTAGGATATTGTCAAATTCTACAATATCACCATAGAAGAGTGCGATGAAGATCCGTGCGATGTATCGATCCCGAATCGGAGAACATGCGGTTACGGGACCTCCATTACACACTTTGGATGTTACGAAACCTCTAAAGCTACGGGAATTTAACATTGAGTACGGAAAGAAAAACCCAAGTTGGATAACATTGGGGACTACTAGGATGATGAGATAGTAGGTAAGATTGTGCGACTACTCACGAGTATCAAATTATTTCGAAAAAAAATTCGGAGCTTAAAGGATCACGGGGGACTTAGAGGTTATGCGCATCAGCTATTGAAGCCCGGATGTGCGCCCGATAAAGCAACGCCCTTATTGGCAGACCCTAAGTATAAGGAGAAGGTTAGCGAGGAAATCAATAAAATTATCTCTGTAGGTATCATCGAATCAATAGAATAGTCGAGCTAGGGTGATTCCTATCTTGAATTCGGGAAAAAAGAGAGAATGGAGAAATGCTGCATGTGCGTAGATTTGTAGGGTGAATGATGCATGCGTACATGATCCATTTTCCTACACCGTTCTCCGATGAGAACCTTGATAGCATAGGAGGCCTGGAGCCGTATTCCTTCACCTATGGGTTCTCGGTACCATTAGATCATAATCACACTAGAAGATCTCAAAAAAACCACATTTTCCACTAAATGGGGATCCTTTCGGTATACGGTCATGCGTTTGGGCTTAAAAATACTCCTACCATCTTCGCGGGTAGTAGTCGCCGTATTCGAAGATTTTATTCACAAATTTCTAGAGGTATACTTTGATGATTGGATTGTCTTTGGCTTAGAAAAGACACACGTGTGAACCTACGCATGATGTTTGATGCTTGTCGGAAGCACTAGATTTCTCCCGGAATATCAAGAAATGTATCTTTTTTGTGTACCCTTGAGAATCTTGATCGGGCATATAGTTTTGCCAACAAGGGCTAATGGTGGACCACTGCGAAAGTTTTCGTGATCATCAATGCAGCAATCCCCACGGCGAAGCGGCTACGTTCAATCATTGGACATATGGGATATTATGGAAAGTTCATTCGGGGATAATCGGCGATCACGGCCCTGCAGGAAAAACTACTTAAGAAGGATGTTTCATTTTTTTTGGGATGACCAAGTGTCCAGAAAGGCTTTGAGCTCCTAAAGGAAAAGATGATCTACGAACCTATCCTTATTTTCCCTAATTAGGGAGGAAAAGGTATTTCATGTCCACATTGATGCTTTCGAAATTTCCTAGAATTAGTCCTTACATAGCGATGAGAGACATTGATCACCCAATTGAATTCACTACTCCCGAAAACTCTCGGGTGCGGAGCGCAGCCTATTCCACCTCGGAGCGGGAGGGATTGGCCATAGTCTATGCATTACAGAAGTATCGGCATTATCTATGAGGGAAACTTCCAAAATGGTTACGGATCGTTGACTTTGGGGTACACAGTGAATAAGCCTATGTTGGGTGGGGGGGGATTACGTAGTGGTTTTATATTTTGTTGTTCCAAGAGTATGAATTTGAAATCATTGTCACCCTAGGCAAGTTGAATGTTGGGCCTAATCACTTGTCCCGAATTGAGGCTTGGTTAGGAACCAGCTAACCTGGAGGAAGGATTGCCTATTTTGCAAGCTTGTTTTTTTATTAGAGGGAGTTGTTGTGCACTTCGCCTACATTATTTAGTTCTTGACAACGGGCATGGCACCGCGGGTATTCGGTGCGGTAGAAGAAGAATTAAACTGCCTTGCGGATTTTACCATGCGTCGTGAGTCACATCTATAATATGGGAGTAGATGAAGTCATAACGACGGTATGTTTTGGAACATGAGCGGCATGCCATCTTGGCGAAGCCCATTATGGGGTTGCAGGTCACTACACGGGAAAAACCACGGCGCGGAAGGTCTTAAGAGTTGGATTACGGTGGCCTACCACATAGTGACTCTCACGACTATTATGAGCCGCAATACATGGCAATGCAGAAAGGCCATCATGAGAGATGAAATTCCCCTCCAACCAAAAATGGCCACTGCAAGCATTTGACAAGTGGGCCATCGATTTCGTAGGACCTGCTCCGTGACCCCATTGGAAAGAAGACAAGTATGCGTTACATTATAAGCGCTCTTGATTATGTGACTAGGTGGGCCGAGCGACGGAAGTGAAGGATTTCATTGCGGATGCTGGCACGCATTTCTTCTATGAGAATATTCGACCAAATTTGGATGTATGAAAATATTGATGAGCGATAGAGGTATGCACTTTGTACGATGAAACCATACAAGCCTTGATAGAATAATTTCGGATCCATCTACGAAAAGAACTTCTTGTATCACCCTCGGGGAAAATGGCGCGGCGTAGCTTTAATAAGGTCTTAGAGCATGCACGAACTAAGATTACGCTAATGCCAATCGTAAGCGGATGTGCGCATTCTATTTTCTATGGGCTTATCGAACCACCTATAAAACGTTGACAAGGAAGACACCATTTAGGATGGTTTATGTTAATGAATTCGTTATGCCCATGGAATATATTGTTCCTAGTCTACACATCGCAACCCTCATAAACATGGTAGAGTCGGATATTATGGAGGAATGGTTAGCACGGCTTGTGGTTTAGACGAAGACCGTTTCATCACCAATTACCATCGGCAAGTATATAAGGCACGCAATAAGGCTGGAAAGATTGACATATCCATCAAAAAAACTTTGCGGAGGATGACTTAGTCTTGCTTTATGATAGTCAATTTGCGAAACACCCCGGGAAGTTTACGACAACACTTGCTTGGGCCCTACACGGTTAAGGAAATCATGAATGGCGGAGCTATGCTATTAGCTACCATTTTGTGTAGCGATATGCTACTAGACTACATCGGATGGTAGTTGGCTCAAACCATATCGAATCAAATGAATATATGGTTGGAGTAGATGTATGAGGTAGCTAGCCCCACCAAGGAAGGTAAGCATGGCAAGTACCATGCTGCGTAGGAGGAAGCCACAAGATTGAAAGCCATGGGAAGTGTCTTTCAGACGTGGAAATAAAATTAGAATGAATAGACTCATTTTACGGCGGGTGCGCTCGGAGCACATGAGGTATGATCAAAGTGGAAGGGTGTCTTTGGGAACGCAAGGGTATCTTTGAGCGCACCGGGGTGAAAAAACTAGCCATTGGAATAGTCAAGTCGAGTAAAAAGGAATAATTACCATTGGATGGAGTGGGTGACTGGAATTTAATGAGGAAATATCTGGAGATTTTTAGCGTTTTTCTTGATGGTAAGTTCAGGTAACGTTTACCCTACCCTTGGGCACTCGCCAAAGCTATAAAAGGCGGGATAGCTCAAACAAGGGTTTCGTATCACTTGAATAGCTCATACTTGGCATATTTTTCCTTGGCCAATTTTTGATGTAGGAATTTATGTGCCTATAACGTCTCTTTCATGTTTTTGAGCACCATTTTGCTCCCTATGATAGTAGTAATCCTGGTGCATTTCTTCACTTTCCCCAGGATGACGACTCGAGATCACGATGAATCCTCATAACCGGTAGTCTTAGCGGAGACAAGGCATTGAGGAAGTGGTGGAGATTAAGTGCCGGGGCTGAAGAATTTTTCTCCACCGGTCACGAGAAGGGGAAGGAAAAATCACGGGGCTTAGGAAAGCCCGAAACACACAAATGGAGTTCGAGGGAAGCCTCGTACTTCCCCATGAAATGTAAATCCCCCGAAGCGTGCCGTAGGCGTGGGTTGCAAGAAGAGGTTCAGGCCGTGAGCTCATCAATTTGTTACCACCTTTCCTTTTGTCACACGAGGCTAGTCAACGCACACGCAAAAAGATCTCAATGGTAATCACCTACTTGCGGATGTCGGTGACCCGGATGAGGTCCCTATTATTGGTGAACCTTTTAGAAAGTTCCATGAAATCAAACTTGACGATCATGACTTGGCCAATTTGCAAGCCTCCCCAAATTGGTGTTATATATGGAATGAGTTCACGAGGATGATGGGATCAAATTTTTCCCGTAGGCAGGCTGCAGGCGTGGGGTTCGATCTCCTCAACACCTAACTCCACGATGCCGCATTTCGGCCATTACAATGTCCGCGGTACGTGTGGTGCGTCGGTTGCTTGCAATGTTCCATGATGGGTGTTTGTTGATCAAGGACCGAATCCCTATTGGCGTTGTGCTCATCCATTGAATCATTAGTCTTCCTATGGAGAGACTGACCCTCTAGAGTGCATTGGTAAGAAGTATGAAGGGGAAAGCTATCAGTATGTGTGAAAAAAATACCATGTGGAGCGGAATAATCATAGCTTCATGATAAAAACCATCGGTGATCTTGCTACATAGATATAGGTACCATTTTATTAGCATGTAAAATGATGCGTAAATGTTAGGTAAACACTTGTCCCTACATACGTAATTCATCTCATAGGCAGTGTGATAAAGAGTCTGTTTAAATTGGTGCAATATTTCGTAATGGAGTACAGCCCAGTAATACATGTGAATCCGGAGGCAGGACGAGAACTCTATTATTCGTGGTTTCTACTTCTCATCACATTGATAGCCTAGGAGGCCCAGAGGAATCGGTCCTATGAGAACTCTCACCCTTGACATGCTCGAAGGGGCCCAATATACAACATTATGGGATTCGAAGGATCTTGCTTGATGTCTCGAGAAAACCAAGTCTTTTGTGTCCTCTTTCGACGGAGTAGTTTCGTAGCTGACCATTAATTCCCAACCATGGTTGTCTCCAATAGTATATGAGATACAAAGGCATTGCGAAATTCCACGTCACCATGCACAACATCCCGGATTTGAGCATGCAAAGACAAAAATTTGGACCTCGCTCCCTTATATGGTGGTAGATGAAGAACTTGAAAATTTCATTGTGCTCGGCCTCTAAGCTGATCGATTTCAAAGCGCGCGAAAATACAAGAACTTGACACACACCAAAGTAATCTTGCCTATTGTCCTCAGAGTATACCGAAGGACAAAGCAAGAGTACCACGACAAGACACGGGCGTGATAGCACAAAAGGATGCATGGGCGAAGAAGACCCTTGAGAAGGACACCGAGGAAGAGACTCAAGTAGATTCCACGGCTAGACCTCGGTACGAAGGGGGTGGATGCGGGAAGGACTGCCTCCCTGTGACGCAGTAGACAAGCAAGCTTGTAAAAGGGCCCGAAAGAAGCGGCCTCGGATGGAATGAGATGAGATAATTCGAGTTAATGAAGCGAAGACCTTGAACAAATTGTTGATTCGATCCTCTAGCCACGTGGACAAATGGGTAGTCTTAGAGAATTGCTTGAAAGATGTAGTTTTTACACAATCTAGGCTAAACTCCATGTGCTACAGCTGAATACGAGACACATTACGAACTAGTGTGACTCGGGTATGCACACCCTCGGCTGCCGTGTGGCATTAGTTACACTAAATCCGTCTCTGTTCTCTACCTAGTGCGGTCCTTGTTTTTAGTCCACTCGACTTGGGAATCCACGTCCGGGCCGGTATATCGTCCGGCTAGATTTAGCTATGCTACCTCCTTGAGGCCTTGCCAAATATCCACATTTATGTATTTCGGGAAATTCACCATCGAGACCAACGGTGCACCAACGGCTGAATTAGGTTTGAACAAATAATTGATGAAAATAACGTTGAAGTATGCCCTCGCCACCGTGAAGAAAACGAAGCTCAAAAACATGATTCACCAACTGCTGTGAGTTACCACAAAGATCCCAGCCACGGCCACCCCTCGGAGCTAAGGTTGAAAGGTTTCTTGTAGCACTAAAGACCTCTAGCGAGGAAGTTTAGGTGGTACGAGACATGGATGGAGCGGCATATCACCGATCTACGAGCTAATTTGCGGCGGAAACACCCCGAAGGTATAGATTTGTGGCTTGCGTTAGTCACTTGCGGCTACGATCGTCATTACAAGGAGAACTTCATTAGGGTGCCCAATTACTAGAAACAGCCATGCATCTATGGACGAGTCCGGCATCACTCAATCCTCTGAAGACATCAACCGGGACTGTGGCGGAAAGAAGAAGTGTTTGATACATTAGAAGCCACCTGCCCACTTTTGTTCTGCTCGATGTTTGACATGCGTTGCGCACCGATCCACGCTCTCCAAGCTGATATTGATGAACTTCGGCAAAAAATAAGGTCCTCGGCCTTTACCTTAAGCCTTGGACTATTGAGGCCCTCGAAGCCTTTCATAAGATGTTGATGTCATGGTTAAGCGACTAAACCGGACTCTAAAGAGTGTCACTACCACGAGGAAGGTCAATTTGAACATTTGGTCGGCGTTGCACATAATTCTGTTGCTCGGAGTGAAGGCATGTTTCCTCCATTAGGCGGGCGATCGGAATTGTTTCCGGCACGGTGGAGACCCCCTTAATCACGGTGACTCGGGATGAGTCATGAAATTGTGTTGGAGATTTGTTGGAACGAGGGTCTCCTAAAATTGCGAATTTTGTCCATTTTTGTATCTTTTTTGTAATAATTAGCCTAATGCGGGGTTTTGGGGTGGGTCAAATCCCCTAATGCATTTTAGCGGTCGAGGTAGACGAGAGTCCATAAACCACGGTTGCGGACCATTGTATGCGTAGGATAAATTGGTATAAATAGATTAACCTTTTTTGAGTCATATGTAGGAAAGAATTGAGATTGATGTTAAGCACGGAGTATGGAATCTGTTGTTGGGTGTTTGGGAAGGACTCACGCTAGTTGTGTGCATAGAGCTCCTCAGTCTTGCGTAGTGCGGACCTGGCGGGGTTTGTGTGCGCGAGAGCGGTATTTTGGGATTTTAAGAAGATTCGGTATTAATATGAGAAATGCTTGTTGATTTCGATTATTGATACGGATCTATTTTGTTATCACTATGCGAACTTAAGGATGTATGATTAAGGTTTGTGAAAGTATTTGTTTGATAGGTTTGTGAAAGTATATTTGTTTTTGTTATATGAAATCATGATCATTTAATTGCTATGATTATAGTTTGTCTTGATATATTAGTAGTACGAAGGTGGATGCGAATGCAATTATTAGATACGAGCTCTATGATATAATCCTATAACAAGATGTTTGTTAAATGCAAGGCGATAAGCTAAGAATGCAACTGCCTTGACTTACCTACTCTCATTCGGGGTGTAGAAACCTAGTTCCAACACCCTCCCATGCTACTTCGGGTGAGACTTTGACCTACGCAAGTAGGTCAGCATCGAAAGGGCCTGATAGTATAGGGGGTTTGTTGGTAAATCTTAAACTTCGAACCTAGGTCAGGACCCCTTGAGCCAACGGGCACCACATGTTGTCTACAAAGTGAAGGAATTAAAATTTATAGAGTTAGTTTCTAGTTTCGTAGTCTTTTATGGTTATTTCTTGTATTGCGTGGTACAAAAATTAATCAAATTCCTTGGCTTCTACAAGTTTGTGTCGAATTTTATCTTAAATTGTAATCATGTATATTTTATCATGAAAGAATGGTTACAAGTGTAAGCACTTCCTTTACGTTATGGCTCGGACTACCGGGTAGCTTCCGTCAACTATTGATGTGATATGTTTCTCGTCGAGAGTTGTGAGTCTTTTGAGTAAGGTGTGTAGAAGTTACAAAATACCCAAGTAATTTTTGTTGTGGCGATGTTCATTTTGTATGTGTTTTTCTCTTGTAGGCCTAAATAGGTATTAATTTTATTTGTATGGTCATCCATGCAAGAACAAATGCGACCACTCATTGGTAAGTTGAATTTTTAGAAACCATGTTTCTTGTCTAATTTTCCCAATTTGATCATTTATATTTGTTACTTTATTGTCATTGTGTTTTGCAGCATAGTAAATTATGTTTGAAAGCTCATGTTCACCGGGTTCTTGGATATTTGTTCCATCGTAGTGCGGGTAAGAAGTGTTATTTTTCGCACTATTCTAGATTATCGCTACCCTTATTATTATTTCATTTGAATGCAATACCATGTAACATGTAGGTGGTGGCCTCAATTGGGTTGGTCCAAACTCGAAACCCCCACCTTTAGGTAAATTGAACTATTTTCTGTTATGATTTAGTTTGTAATTTCCTCATTGTACTTCTTCGGGACTTCAACTTATTTCTAATTAATTCTCCATTCAAGTCTGACAACAATAAAAGGCATGCATCTAAAATTCACCTGTATGTTCACGAGGGTTAATCCATTTGCGCTAGAATGAAGATGACTTAGCTTGATTGGGATTTACCCTCTCGGCCAACTGAGTTTGGGGTTAATTGATCATGTGTTTTAATTCTCCTATGTTTTCCACATGCTCGGACGAGCTCATTCTAAATCATTCCATTTTATTTTCTTGGGGTTTAGGATCACGGTCACAGTTTTCCATTTGGGTGATGACTTGCCGTGTAGAATTTATGTTAACAACGTAATTTATATGGGTATTTTACCCGGGGAAATTAATGGGGAATTTAAACATATATTCCTTTATTTTTCCTAAATCATGTATATGATTAAGTCACTTTGAGTTGTGGGAATGATACGGTGTTTATTTTAAATTTTATTTTATTTCTAGCTTCATCGATATATGAATTACTCTCTTTATGCTATAAAACAATAATTCGCAATTTTTGGTTCTATCATTTACGAGGTTGGAAATTTCATTTCCTTAAGAAAATATATGAGATGAATTTCTATAATTTTTTTATCCATCCTCGAATACCTAAAAAACATTGCCTTGCAAAGGGAAAAGACCCTCTAGTGGAAGTTATAAAGGAGGTTTTTAGTGTTATAAGCACGGCCAAAATTGTCAAAAAAACATTTTCTACAACATCGTTTATGGTTACGAAGGTTTTGGCGGAGCTTTTAATGCAAATTCAACACAACTAAAAAAAATGGACGGCGGAGTTATTACGGATGTTTTTTTTTCATCGGTGCGCTACTCTACCTTTAACGCACCGAGTGCGTACATGTCGGCGACACCTCGGGGCTGTCTCAGTACAGCGCCTTTAGGACGTTTAGGTGTAAAAACGCAGGCGAGTGTTAGGTCATACAATGCACGGGGCCATTCTAATTGGTCTTGGAATTTGTGCGGTGCCCATAGGTCGTATCAATGCACCGGTGCGCGGTATCTGAAAGACAGCGAGATTTATAGTGGTATCGATATTTATGCGGTGCCCATAGATCGTAAAAATGTCTTGGTGCTTATAGATACGTAAACGCCCGAGTAGATAGTATCACACAAACGTACCAATATTGATAGCTGGTATCTGTATTTGTGTGGTGCCCTTATATCTTATAACAACATTGGTGTGTATAGACACATAAACGCAACGATGTAGTTACTAACGACACACACTTAGGTTTCCATGTTGTATTTTTAGAAACATCGACATGTGACGAGTCAATTATTCATCAAAATTCATTATTCATCAAAATTCAACCCATCTTATAATAATATTCATATTAATTACATTTTATTAATGCATTTGAATGTGATGTTTGGATTAATTTTTTATAACATATCATAATTATTGTAGTTTTAAAATTAAAATTTATTCATCAAAAGTCAACTTACATATATATCTTATAACAATATTCATATGAATTAAATTTTTATTAGTTCATTTTGAAATGACAATGAAGAACACAATAGATTAAATTAAAACATATTTTATGATTATGTATATATATATGTGTGTGTGTGTGTGTGTGTGTGTGTGTGTGTGTGATTAAGGCAATCTCTATCATACAAAATGAGACGAGTTATTGGTATCCCTTTTGTATTTCAATTGGGACATTATGTCCATTACATTAAACAAAATGTATGATTTCACGAGACATATATATTTCAAAAAATAACACGTCTTGCTTTGATATCCAAACATAGTGATCATCATTCTTCGCTCGAGCTGCTCACTACTAGAGCTACTTCCATGACTTGGGTTATTTTCGGGAGATGTTTTGTTCATGGCATTGATTGTTTTCTTCTTATTCACCTTCCATATGCAAACATAAAAATAAGCTGAAATGAGTGTATATACATTGGTGAGAATAATGAAAATTGCAATATTAAATAATATACATCAATGTAAATCGAAAAGAAAAATGACATACCATAGCAACAATTGACTCATAAATTATACACATTCTTTCAAAACCATGTACCATGGTATCTTTCAAAATTTCATCTATTAGCTAGTTCAATACTTTGTTTTCACCGCAAGTTTTATACCCCATAAAAAAAATCATATATTTAATATAAGAATGGTTTTTATTTCTATTAATTATAAACGGAGCTAAGTAAAACAAGATCGATAGATGCTTACAAATTCAATTAGAATTTTGATATGCCAACATATACTCACAACCCATATTTAACCCAATTTCAATCAATTCATCTGATGGTTCTTCTTTGTATGTTAGCACTTTGTTTGAAGACAGTGATGATGATTTTGTAAAACAACTTAAAAAATACAAAAAAAGAAATCAAGTTAAGTTGTTATAAGGAAGTAACGATTACTCACACAAACTTAGAGATCAACCATTTTCTTCCTTTTCATCTGTTTTATGTGCTAAATGGGTTCCATTTCTTTTCTTTTTTCAAGAAAATTCTTGAAAATTAATATTTAATGCAAAAGCGTTTATTTATTGTACGTAATGATCGAAAAATTCAATGATTACATATTACATTTGAAGCACGTTGTTGTTGTTGGAAATAACGTCTATACATTTGCTCCACTAGATCCCTCAACCTTTTGTAGAAGTTTTTTTCCCTTTCGTTAACTTCCCAACACCACTTTAACGGATGAGCTAAGGAGAAATTGATTTTCATTTGCATGTTCTATTTTTTTCTTTTCTTAGAAAAACATTCCTTTTCGATTTGTTGGTCCATGTACAACATTAAATAGATGTGAATTAGTAAGCTTGTTTGACACATGTTATCTAATAATTTTAAGTATATTGTTAATGATAATTAAAAAAGAAACTCATATTGGATCGATAATATTTTTTTCATTCTTTGATTTATCCTTTTGCAATTTTTCCGTTAAACTTTTACGCTCTTCGGTCTAGATCGAAATAATCATATCGATATTCCTCATTTTTTGTCTCTACATGATACACAACAAACAATACATATTAGTTAAACTTACATATAGTTCAAAAATAATATTTTAATAAAAATTTATAAAGAACTTCTCTTTTTAAATTTCTTGATGTGTTAACGAGTATTTTGTTACTTGATCTCTTGTCGGACATTTATTTATCAATCGAAAATTTTTGTACCATATCATTCATTAATATATTTATAAATAAATTCTCAACTTTCCGGAGTAGAAAATAAATCTCAAGACATCGGTGCACCTTTCATGAGGTTGGCACCGCCGCCGGTGCATGGGGATATTAACAACAGCACCCAAAATAGTATAATACACCATATGATGCATTAGTTATTGTAAACACATAAAAAATAGTGTAATAGACCTAAAGATGCGTAGGGTATTATAAATGCAAAAAAATGGTGTAATACAGGATACTGATTGCTTTCGAGGATTAAATGGAATGTTTTGGTACCCTATTTGATTTGGCATACGGATTTAGAAAAAATGTTTTCATTTTTTTACTCTGTTACTTTCGCGGTGCCTTTGTATAATATGAACACCGGTGCGGTATAGTAGGCGAGTGCACTTAGATAAAGAGAAAAATCCATTTTTCAAAAATTCACGCAATGGCCGAACGGATTGGGATCGACTATACGGATCGTCCGGTGAGTTGGACATCAATATAAAATGAAAAAAACCTAATTTTTGAAATCACATAAATAGGGAGAAGAAAGGGAAAAAACAAAAAAATGAATGGTTTAGGGTAAAAATGGATAAAGCTGTAGAAATTAGTAAAAAACTTCTGAAAAAAAAAGTAAAAAAAAAAAAAAAAAATAATAATCAAATTTAATCCGAGATGGTTTCAAATTCTATGATACGGGGCTTGAATCACGGAGGAGTTTGCTTTACGATTGTCGAATACTTACATTCGAACGTATTTCTCTTCTCCACGGTGCCATCCTGCTCTCTTGCTCAGTCTATCTCATAGGCAAATGCTCTGGTTGAAAATTTTAGCAAAAATAATTATGAAATAATGAAAAGTGTTTAGTAGTTAAAAAATTAATTATGAAATTAGATTTTCAAAATATTTTGCCGCTCATTTTCAAATTGGTTTTTTTTTCACTTAAAGAAAATAGAGTTGCATTTTTTTTTATTTGGGTTTTTATTTGTTATCGGTGTGGAAGGATTGTGATACACTTCGTGCGTCTTATTTATACGACGCACCGGTTAAATATTAGGATGATAAGTGCACCGAGACTATATAAAGTTCTTTTTTTTTGTATGTAAGATCATAATAAAATAATGATAATTATAAAGTACATGAATTTATTTTCATTATTTTTCTAAACTCTAATATGTTACAAAAATTCGTATTATTCTAGATTTGTTATTTTACAATTATTTGCAAATTTACAAATTTAAATATTTTAATAAAATCATTTCATATTAATACAATTAAAATTTTACAAATATTTTACATACAATTACAATTAAAAGTACAATGATAATTAGAATTAAAATTACAATTACAATTTTACATTAATTTCACATACATGAATTACGATTAAATTAGAATTTTAATTTTAATTTTACATACAATTACATTTACAATTTTACATAGAATTACAATTACAATTTTACAAATATTTTACATACAATTCAATTAAAATTAAAATTACAAATACAATTACAATTTTAGAATTTTACATACAATTACATTTACAATTTTACATAGAATTACATTTACAATTACAATTACAATTTTACAAATATTTTACATACAATTCAATTAAAATTACAATTACAAATACAATTACAATTTTAGAATTTTATACGATTACATTTACAATTTTACATAGAATTACATTTACAATTACGATTACAATTTTATAAATATTTTACATACAATTCAAATAAAATTACAATTACAAATACAATTACAATTTTAGAATTTATATACAATTACATTTACAATTTTATAAATTACATTTACAATTACAATTACAATTTTATATATTTTACATACAATTCAATTAAAATTACAATTACAAATACAATTACAATTTTAGAATTTTACATACAATTACAATTTTACAATTTTTCATATAACAATTACAATCATTTGAATAAATTAAATATTACAATTACAATTACAATTTTACATTAATAAATGTTTTACATACAATTACGGAGTTCAAATTACAATAAGTACAAATACAAATATAATTTTACAATTTTACATACAATTTAAATTTAAATTATAATTACAAATCACTACATAATATTTAATAAATATCATGGTCATTTAATATTAAATTAATTATTAAACATCATCACGATCATGATAACCATCGTACAAACATCATATTCAACTAATAAACACATTCAAACATCAAACATCATATTCAACTAATAAACACATTCAAACATCAAATTAACATTATATATTAAGATCATCACAACACAAACATCAAATTTACATCTCAATATGTCAAATAACTCATGCTATCACATATACACATCTATCTGCTAGCTAAACATTAAATGAACATATCTAACATGACCTAACAATATGTGCCACATCATGATGATCACCAACATGAAAATTAAGTACAACTGCAACATGAACATAAAATACATGGACAATATATATATATATATATATATATATATATATATATATATATATATATATATATATATATATATATATATATATATATATATATATATATATATATATATATATATATATAATAAGTTAAAAATATACAATTGCAATATAAAATGTCATGATGAGTTAGAGATGAGAATAGAGCAATGGATCGAAAGAGCGCTAGGGTTTCTGACTGTTGGGCCACCGACACCGACCCTGCAGAAGCTCCAGGCGCGCTCGGCTCCGCCTCATCCACCGTGGCTTTTCAAGGAAATCTGAAGTTTCTCACAGCTGCAGCTCAATGCGACTCTCCCGTCCTCTTCCAACATCGCAGACTCTCGGCTTCTACTCGCCAAGCAGCTGCCGGCACCCTTTCGCTTGAGGGTCACCGGGTCACTCCAAATTTTGACTCCAAAGCTCAGGCGGCCAAACTGATAGTGCATGACGCCGCCACCTTCTGTATCCAAGAAGGGACAATATTTGCAGTCTCACCCACTGCTGCGACCCTGTCAGGGCTCAGCTTCACGAGCGGGTTGAACAACTCTGTCAAGGTGCCGCCGCAGGTTGAAATTTCTCAGATCCAGGAGGGCCTAGCTCATCTTCCAAAAATAATCAAAGCAAAATGCCTCTCGGACGCAGCGATGCAAGGATTAGGCACTAATCAGGCTCGAAACAGAGGCGAGGTGCTGAGGACTTCTGACCTCTCACCCTCTGGCTTTCAAATCCAGATCGTTCTTCTCTCAGGCAAGACATTGATGCTCTGGGTGCATGCTTCAGATCTAGTGCATGACCTCATGCGAGAGCTTGAGCTCAGGTTGGGCATCCCAGCAGCTCTTCAGAGACTGACTTATGAAGGTAAACATCTCGAAAACCCTCTGCCCTTGTCTTATTACAGTATTGAAAGAGATGCTTTAGTGATGCTTACCTTACGTCTACGAGGAGGAGCATCTGGGCAGACCTCTTCGGCTCATCCTTTCTCATATAAAGATGCGGTTCATGGCCAACCCTCCAAGAAGACTGCCCAACCAGCTGAGGCTCCCAAGCCCTTCTTGGTGGACAAAATGACGGAAACTCCATCCATTGAAATAACTCATCCATCTCTGGATGATCAATATCAGACGTTTGCAGAGTTAGCCCTCATTTTCCAGTTTAATGGATTGTGGCCTCGTACTGCCGATCTATACCAATGGATCCACTCCAACTGGACCAACAATAGCAAGGTCTTTCTATGCTCGAAAGGCTTCTTCATTGTAGTCTTTGCCTTCAATGAGGATTACAAGAAAGCCTTAATGGAAGGCCCCTGGTTCTGGGGATCAGCAGGTCTCTTCCTCACCCCCTGGTTCCCTGATTTTGACCCCTCCTCAGCTGTCATAACCAAGCTTCCCATTTGGGTTCGTCTTCCAAATCTCCCTGCTCATCTTTGGCATTTCGCTGTCTTTCAAGGGATTGGAAATAAATTAGGCCGCCATTTGGCTACGGACACCTCTCGAGGGGAGAAAGGAATATATACTTTTGGCAGAATATGCGCAGAAATAGATATCAGTAAAGGGTTGCCTGATCAGATCAACCTCAAAGTTGGGGACTTTCATTGGACGCAAACCTTGGACTACGAGAACACTGCTTTCAGATGTCACCATTGCCATCAGACGGGGCATCTCCAGAATACTTGTGCGAAGTTCCTTGACAAAAATAAGAATATCCCGCGCAAATCCAAATCCAAAAATTGGAAACCATGTGACAGACCTCCAATGGATGACATAGATTCCTCTAGCTCAGATGAGGAGGATATAGAGGTGGAAGGGGAGAATCTGGACCCCTCAAAGGACGCGCCCCCAGCACGCCCAGTGGATCCTGCTGCTCCGCAGATTTCGCAGAAGCGTTCTCATGAGTCTTCCTCCTCAGATTCAGACAAGGAGACTCCTCCTCTCGCGTTGCACACGGTGTGTTGTCTGCCCAACCAAACTCTCAAAATGGTCGGGTCACTCGTCGCAAGAAGAAAGGGAAAAATGTCGATTGGGACATCGAACGATTCTAGGTTGACTCCTAGTCTAGTCGCTATTTGTATGATCTTCTTGTTATCTTCCTGCTTTTTCCGTGATGCTCAGGACCGAGGTCAAGGCCTATCACTCGCTCCTCGCTTTGCTTCGGGCCCATGCAAGCTCATTGTATTATATATCTTTACTTAATAGAATTAGTCTTATTCGTAAAAAAATATGAATGTCATGGATCAGGTGCTGGTGGTAGCATAACAACATCAATAGTAGTACTACAAGTGGTTGTCTGCTCAGTAAAACTGGGTGCAGCCTCAAGAGTCGATGGTCAAGCCTGATCATGATCATGATCACTAGTACTGATGGATGCATCCACTAGTGGTGGTACAACATCAATATGAGCAGTAGTAGTGGAGGCCTGCTCAGTCAATAGTGCAGCCTCGGTGGTCGATGGTCCAGCCTGCTCATGATTATGACTAGTACTGATGGATGTAGCTACAAGCTACTGATTAGACATGGCCAATGGTCCAACCTCATCTCCATGATTACTGTCAGATGGTGCCAGTGGAGCATGATGCTCATCAGGCGCGCCACGAGGTGAACGATCATGAGGTGCATGTGAGTCGCTACTTGCATACTGTCCATCATGTGTCGTGGCTTGACTACGCCTATAACTATGGATAGTCCTCCTCAGTCACATAACAGCTGTCGTAGCTCTTACGAAATGTCGCATTAGGCCGTACATGTCACGCGACATGCCTCTCCACATCTGTAACAACCTATCATCAACTTGTATGTCTCTATAATGAGTGGGCCTGATGCTCACCTCAACAATCAATGCACAGAGTTGGTTGGCCAACTCCATCCTATATCTGGTCTCAGGTCGACCACGCCTAGCAAAAGGCAGCACCGTAGCACCATGATGAGTAGGAGCATGTCTCTCTACTGCACTAGCCTGTTCCTCATCATGATCATGCTCGACATTAGCCATATTCTGATCGTCATCATCGGGATCCACACCTAGATCATGTGGTGGACCCAACATCTCCTCGTCATCAAAAGAGCCAATGTCTGCAAAATATATACAAGTACACAACAATACTTAGAAATTTTCATTACAAAATTTAATAAAAACAAGTTAATTAAGAACATGTTAGAATAAATATAAATAAAATAGTAATATTACCTCTATCCTTTGACGGATCATCAGCTGTGAAGAGGATGTTGGGACACCTTCGCCAATCTATGCCAGCATAAGGACATGGGACCATAATGAAGGGATGCAGCCCGTCAACACTAGCTAGTAAGTTCAGTGAATCATGTGATATCCTGGCTGGAAACAAAGTGTCTCCCCTCTTGGGCATCATCTTCCCCCACATGTGCATTTGGGCCTCAAACATCGGCCTACGAGGCTGTCGAACAAAACTAGATCTCATCTCTAGAAACCTCTCACAAAATAAACAAAACAGCGCTGAAGCAAAAGGGAAGTTGACCCTCCCTTGTGCATGAGCATGACATCTATCTAAGGCCGTAAAAAAACTGCCGCGAAAAAATGGCAGACCACCTAACAAGTCATGGCTGCTATACTAAAGAATCAACATAATATAAAAGTGAGCAAATAATGCGTTTCCCGTCACTTGTGTTGTGCGAAATGGTCAAAATGATAAGGGAGAGGCACTACATGTCCTGTCTACTAAAAGCACCTATACACAACTGACCTCCAGGTGCCTGAAATTCTGAAGAAGACATTGCATGTGCTCCAATGTATCTCTGGGAGTAAACTAACTGACTCCCTGCTACACAACCAACTAGCACATTTGGGAATGAGGGAAAATCCACCCCTCTCCTCGATAGTCCTATAATAAAATAAATATCCTCCTCAGTGGGTGTGTACCACTGGTCAGGACCAACCTGGAAAGCCTATCGGTGGGCATTCCACCTGCAGATAAGATATCTCAAAAACACACTGTGGGCCTTTAGGGAAGTAGCCTCTTCATAGAACTTGAGGAGGCCTGCCTACCTAAGGATCTCCTGGGTATTTGCAGTAATAGGGCGAAGGTATGCATCTCTCTCCCTCTCTCGGGCCTCCCATTGGCAAGTCATGTCACATTGTTCAGCTTGTTGTTGCTGTTGTTCCTCCTCTTCTCTCTGAATCATTGCCATATTAAATAATTTTTTTTATTAAAACAAAAATGTATTTAGGAATGTACATTAATATTTTTTTTTCAAAAAAAAAAAATTAGACAAGTTAGTGCACCATCAAAACAGTCACGCACCCGTCGCGGTGCATCTTAAGAATGTATATCACTAGTCCCGGTGCCCCTAATGAAATACAATGCACCAGCCTCGGTGCAGTTGTCTATTTTTCAAGCACCATTAACTTCATCAAAGTTCAGAATGGCAGTCAATTGACTGAAATATACGCCCCGGCGCATATAGTCGTGTCAACGCACCGACTTCATGACAATTACATAGTCAACGGTGCGGTATTTTACCTGGCCGCACCGTTGACCCTCTCGAAATCCAAAATGCAGTGCACTGACATACACCATGCAGATAGTTTCGTCAATGCACCGCATTGTGATTCTCGTGGTCAACAGTGCGCCTGGATAAATGAGCGCACCACATTTTATTTTATTTTTTGATTTTAAAATTATTCGGGGTGCCTTTTGGTACCGCCACGGAAATGGTGCGGATACCATTAGCACCGGTGGCAATGAGCCCTGTAAATTTTACAGGCAGCACCGCTATCCAGTGCGAGCCGAACAACTCCGGCGCACTGCGTGAAAATACTTTTTTTCTCTTTTTTAATGGTTATTTTTAAGGTTATTTCAATTTCTAATCCACTAAAAGGCTTAATATGGAAAAACAAAAAAAATACTTGTACATTTCGCCGTCGAGGAGGCATATTGGCTGTAAACTTTGCAAAAGAAAAATTTCCCACCGATTCTCAAAATGCAACCTGGAGATTGGTGGCCAATGCAGAGCAGCAGTGCATGCAATGGGTGCAATGAAAGCACTGATGTCAGGGTAGCTCAAACAAGGGGAAATGGCACCAGTGCTTGAGAGCTCTAGAGCATTGAGGAAAGTGAAAAATGAAGTTTTTTGGCCGTAATTTTTTTTTTTAATTTAACCCTGCTCCGGTGCATAGGGTATTATAGGCACACCAGTACAGCTACCTACAACCGCACCTGGCTGTATCAAATTTTGAGCATTGTTTATAATGCATCGAGGCGATTCCCTAACACCGCACCTAGACGTTTCAGTTTCAGCGTGAAATTTTGATGATGCACGGGTGCGGAATATCCATAAAGCACTAGACCTGTGGAATAGTCATAAAGCACCGGTTTTTTTGCCTTAATTTTTTTTTATGTAACGCTATTCCGATGCGTGCGGTTTATCAGCGCACCAGTGCTCTTGGATAAGAACACACCTACGTGTTTTTGTTTTGGCGAAGTGTTTTATGACGCACTGGTGCGGAAGAGTGGTGAAGCACTGGTGCGTTACTAATGCAGGGGTATTAGGCACAACAAAATACTTTGTATCTAAGTAGACATAGGGGGGTCTCAAGTTTTTAAATTCTCATGTAAATATTAGTATTTTGAATAAAATGGTGAGGAATTGTAAATATTCTCTAACCACTAGAGAACATGAGGGAAGTTGATTAAGTTAGGAAGGTGAAGAGCCAGCTTCAGTTATTTTAGGAATGGAGTCCAAATTTGAGGACTTTGGAGAATTCCAAGAGCCTTTGTTGAGCTGTTAAAGAAGCTAAATCAATTCATTCATCTCTTGTATAAATGTAAGCATAAAGTAGAGGTCTGTAGAGTAGGAGAGCAGTGCAAAGACAGAGTAGTGAGGTAGAAGGCCATCAAACTAAAGATGAGGCCACAAAGGAAGCGAGTTTTGTAATTAATTGTGTTTTAATTATACAAAATAATTCAGGGTCATTTTGATTCTTGTTTGAGGCTGCGTGTGTATTTCAAACTCATTTACAAATTGGGTGAATCGATCACTGAAATGATAGATTCCAGTAAGGTATTTAAATTGCCTATCTCAAATTATATATGACAAGTTGGACGCATTCTGAGATGAATTGAAATTTATGTAATAACTGTCAGAAGGAGATTCGATTCTTTTTAAATTCCTGAATAATTAATTTGTGGAAGAATTTGGGTTATTGCTCCTTCTGTGAAGAACAATTTTTTGTCCCTTGAGCTTCATTGAGTCGCATGTTTTATACAAGTCTCTGTGTGAATTAGTTGCATGCTAATACCATATGGAGAGGTTCTGATCTTTTTATTGAGGGCATAAAAGAGTTAAACTTTGATATTTAATATATTCAAGTCTGTGTTAATTTATGTGTGAAGGAGCGACGACATAGTGTGGGTGTAGAGGAACAAACAACAGGTTTGTTAAACCACAGAGGCGAATGGTCATGCAATATATAATTGGAGAGCGGACCTTCAAACTATAAGAGCGAGGGCATGTTAATTTAATAATGCAGAGGAACCATATTGAATGTAATGGTGCGGAACCTTGAAGATAGGAGTGGAACCGTCATTAAACAGTAAAGGCGGGTTTCGAAGAGAAAACCTGCAGTTTCACATAATAATAAAATGGTAAGCTGTTTGTAAAGAAAAATGTGATACGTTTCAGCTATTGACACATGGCAAAGGTGGTTAGTCAAATACCACCCATTTCGCAAAGTTTTTGGGGGTTAAAATTTTGTTCGAAAAAAATGCGATATCCATCAGATTTGTTGATCAATAGATCAGACGCTGGTCACATCTTTAAGTTGCAAGGGGATTAACACTATGAGGAATTTCATGATATGTTGTGGGCCCAAAGCATTTAATTAAGTAATTCACTTACATTTAAAATTTAAATGGTGGTAGTTATACAAATGAAGATTTTGAATTGGCTTATTAACGTGTTATAACATTGATTTGGGAAATGTATATATATACTATGTAATAGAGCTGTGACATATGTATTTGATGAGGGTGAGCACCGTTGAGTTATTTGAATGTTAATTCGAATGGGCTGTAGGTCATAGTTTTGGCTTTGGAGGTTTAAGTCGAAATATTATTGAACGTTAATTGAATGCAAAGGGATGGCTTTTATAATACGGTTTCATAACCATAGACTTGATTGAAAATCAAAGCTTCCGCTTATAGAATTTATATGCATAAGAGTTGCAAGTTTTGGGAGCGTTGTTGGTCATTGTTTGAACCATAGAAATTGCGAATAGATAGAAAAGCTTCCGCATGGTGTTGATTTTGTCAGATTTAAATTTATGTGGGAAAAAGATATTGGAATGCAAGATTTATAAGCACATAGAGAGTGTGATTGTGGGTTAAGCAAGTTGGCCCAGGCATCATGTTGTATCAGAGCTGGAATAGCTTTGTTTGAAGGTTCAAGTTTTGAATTAATTGCATGTGTGATAAAAGATATCAGATTTTGAAACTGATAAAGATTGCAGCATACAAAGATGCAGTGCATGTAATGATAGAAGAGGAAAGATCAGATTTTTAAATCTGATGTGCAGCAAATACAGTTGATGTGAACAAAGATTTTCAAAATGGATGAAGAAAAAGATCATGCAGGGATCTTGGAGGTAAATTAATTTTAAATCTGAATTGAATTTATGATTGCAGAATCATGGTTGCAGAAAAGTGAAGACAGAGTTTGAGGATGATGGCAGTGAACCTGATATTCATCTAAAGGCTAGATAGGGAGAAAAACTGCATTGTTCTCAAGAGAAGGTGAGTTGATGAGCAGTGTTTAACTCTGGTTTGAGGAATTGTTTGTAGAATTCAGATTGCAAGCAATTGAAGAAATATTAGCAAAGGCAGATCACAACTTTGAGAGCAGTGATAAAAGAGTCCGGTAGAGGATTCTAAGGTGGAGAAGAAAGTGTGGCAGAACCTGGATAATTCCCAATAGAGGTTGGATGAAAGAATAACAGATGTGTTCTTGAGAAAATTTGTAGAGTGAAGCCTAGAGAGAGTAGAAGAGATAGCTCAAAACGTTCCAGCAGATAGGGGACCAGTACTTACCAAAAGCCCATATCTAGAGGAAAGGATTGGTGAGGTAAGAGGTAGCAGGAGAGGTTTTTGTTGCAGAGGCTTGGTGCAGCTGATAAGTGACGAACTCATGAAGGAGAAGATGACTACTGATAGTCATAGCAGAGATTGAAGAGGTTCTGAAAGAGGCCACGACAGAAAAGAGGAAGAAGATGACAAGGCAAATGGCATGAGGAAGAAATTGACTGATGTAGAATATTGGAAAGAGGTAGTTGAGATCAGAGAACAGTTTTATAAACTGGAGAAGAGGATAGAGGAAAGCTAGAGAGTTGGTTGGCTCATTAAGAAGAGAGGAAAATGGCAACCATTACAGTTGAGGTTGAGTCAAAAGGAGATTTCATTATTGAAAGAAGAACTCAAGGCAACTGAGTTGAGAAAAGAAGTTTATGTTTGCGAAGCAGAACAGAGTACAGATGAAGAATGGAGATCTACAAGAGATCTTGTGAGTCATGATGAAGACTTAAGGTAGCAAGAATCTTGTCTTGCTAAAGAGAAAATCATTGATGTTTCCTGAGTTATTGGACAAGTCCAGATTAGCTGGATGATGTAAAGCCTTGTATTTTTGAACTTGACAATTGTGAGGTGATTACAGGTTCTACAGAGGAAGAGGAACTCAGAGTTATTGAGTCAAAGATGGAATTTGAAGATTCCACATGCAGATCTCTTGAAAGGGAAGTGCTTGAGAAAGCAACCAAGACTGAAAAGTCTTGTGATTTGAAAACTAAAGAGTTGTGTATGTTTTCAGGTACATCACAGGGAGATGAACAAGCTTTAAAGATTATTGAGGAGGAGAAATTGAATCTGAAATCTGTTCAGATCAATGCTGAGATAGCAAGACCTCAAGAGGAATTGAAGACAAGGGAGTCTAATGAGGATATTCAGTAGAATACTGAGGCAGAGGGAGAAGGACCATCTGATGATTGGTCAAGAGAAAGTGAGGGTATAAAGGTTGTGTGAAGTTCCAAAAATCTACTCCCATTGAAGTTGTTGAATTGTATAGAAGGTTGGATTTTCAAAGAAGAGAATTGGAGAAGCAGAGGACATATGCACCAGATAAATTGCTGAAGAAGCAAGATAGATAAATTGTCATGAATGACAATCAGAGAATAGAGGATAAGAAAATGATTCAGCAAAATGAAGAAGTTTGTTTTGGTGAATCACAGCAGAAGGACATTCATGAAACAGATGAGGGAGAGAAGGAGAGACTAGCTGACAATCTCATGGGGGATGCAAATCAACACACTGATGTGCTGATAGAGGAATTGGAAGGAAGCTCAGGGCAACATACTGATGTATTTTCAGAGGAGGAAGAAATATTGAGATCTTGTAATTTTTGTGCTGAAGGCTCGTGGTAATCATGTAGGCAATGAAGAACATCAAATGGAATTTGTCAGGAATTTGGATGAAGGAGAAACTATGTTTGCTGGAAACATAATGAAGGGTAATAATTTTAACATGGTGATTGGAACAGTGGAGATAACTCTAGAAGCTGAGGAGAAAGATAGTGAAGATTTCCTGAGTCCTGACAAAGACTTCGAGCTGTAGAAAGAAGAATTGGTGATAGGGTCATCAATTGAGACCATCGGGTCTTGTGATTTTGAAACTGACAAATTGTTTGTGTTTACAGGTGATGAAGAGGATAATCCATCTCTTGGAGTTGTCTTGAAAGAAGAAGAATTGTTGCAGAAAGAAGATGAGACAGTCATGTCTCATATGCAGAAACTTGTTGCTGTTTGTGACAGAGAAGAATTGGCTTGTCTGAATAGCCAAGAGCAGACTGTGGGGCATATTTTTAAAACTTCTACAATGATGGAGAATCAGAATTCTATCCTGATAGAAGATGAAGATACAGTGGTTGAAGAACTTGATTTGATTGCCAGAATCAATGAAGGAGATGAAAGACAATTACTGGAGATTTTCAAAGAAGGAGAAGAAGATGATGAAACTGAAGTGCAGCATACTGATGATGTGAGACAAGTACAAATGATATGGTTGAAATTTTTGTTGGAAACATTTAAATAGGAGAAAGAGATTGCAAACACTAGAGTGAAATTGATTGAAGTTGTGGAAGGAGCAGATACTAGTTTGTTAAGATTAATTTTTCTTACTACTATACTGAATGATTATGTTACTGCAGTTAGAGAACTAAAAGGTAATTTAATTTTTAAAAGTAAATTTGTAGGTGATGAGCAAGAGAATGTTGCAGAGGGACAGGAAGTTTGAGAGGTAGCAACAATCAAGGAGGTAACAGCTGAGGCAACATTGAAAACAACGACATCAATGTTGGCAGCAAGAAGGGCAGTAACAGCAGCAGTATTGGTAGCAATAGAGATTGGAAGCATCATCAGTGGGCAGAGAAATGTCCAGAAAAAAGATAAACTGGACAAAGAAATTGAAAACATCAGAAAACTGATGATGAAGGTGTCTCGGAGGCAGCAGACAGCAGCAAGAAAGTAGAAGGATTTTTGCGAAGGAAAGACAAGAAGAGATTGTGAAAGCATAGCTGGAGGTAAATTGTAGAACAAGATATGGAGACGTGGAGAAGAATAGTTGAAGGAAGATGCAGCTGTTGGACAGCAGAAAAACAAAGTATGGGATCCAGGAGGCAGAGATTAAAGACACATGATCAGGAGATCATGAAAAAATTGAACCTTGGGAGGGTAATGCAGGGGCATTAGGCACAACAAAATACTTTGTATCTAAGTAGACATAGGGGGGTCTCGTGTTTTTAAATTCTCATGTAAATATTAGAATTTTGAATAAAATGGTGAGGAATTGTAAATATTCTCTAACCACTAGAGAACATGAGGGAAGTTGATTAAGTTAGGAAGGTGAAGAGTCAGCTTCAATTATTTTAGGAATGGAGTCTAACTTTAAGGACTTTGGAGAATTCCAAGAGCCTTTGTTGAGCTGTTAAAGAAGCTAAATCGATTCATTCATCTCTTGTATAAATGTAAGCATCAAGTAGAGGTCTGTAGAGTAGGAGAGCGGTGCAAAGACACAGTAGTGAGGTAGAAGGCCATCGAACTGAATATCAGGCCACAGAGGAAGTGAATTTTGTAATTAATTGAGTTTTAATTATACAACAGAATTCGGGGTCATTTTGATTTTTTTTTTAGGCTGCGTGTGTATTTCAAAATGATTTGCAAATTGGATGAATCGATCACTGAAAGGATCAATTCTAGTAAGGTATTTAAATTGCTTGTCTCAAATTATATATGAAAAGTTGGATGCATTTTGAGATGAATTGAAATTTATGTAATCGTTGTCTGAAGGAGATTTGATTCTTTTTAAATTTCTGAATAATTAATTTGTGGAAGAATTTGGGTTATTGCTCCTTGTGTGAAGAACGAATTTTTGTCCCTTGAGCTTCATTAATTCGCATGTTTTATACAAGTCTCTGTGTGAATTAGTTGCGCGCTAATACCATATGAAGAGGTTCTGATCTTTTTATTGAGGGCATAAAAGAGTTAACCTTTGATATTAAATATATTCAAGTACGTGTTAATTTATGTGTGAAGGAGCGACGACATAGTGAGGACGTAGAGGAACAAACAACAGGTTTGTTAAACCACAGAGGTGAATGGTCATGCAATCTGTAATTGGAGAGCGGACCTTTGAACTATAAGAGCGAGGGCATGCTAATTTAATAATGCGGAGGAAACATATTGAATGGAATGGTGTGGAACCTTGAAGATAGGAGTGGAACCAGCGTTGGACAGTAAAGGTGGGTTTCGAAGAGAAAACCAGCAGTTTTGCATAATAATAAAATGGTAAGTTGCTTGTAAAGAAAAAATGTGATACGTTTCATCTATTGACACATGGCAAAGTTGGTTAGTCGAATACCACGAGATTTGTTGATCAACAGATCGCACGTTGGTCGCATCTTTGAGTTGCGAGGGGATTAATGATAAGAGGTATGTCATGATGTGTTGTCAGCCCGAAGCATTTAAGTAATTAATTCACTTACATTTAAAAGTTAAATGGTCAAAGTTATACGAATGAAGATTGTGAATTGGCTTATTAATGTGTTATAACATTTATGTGGTTAATGTATATATATAGTATGTAAGAGAGCTGTGACATATGTATTTGATGAGGGTGAGCACTGTTGAGTTATTTGAATGTTAATTCGAATGGGCTGTAGGCCACAGTTTTGGCTTTGGAGGTTTACGTCGAAATATTATTGAACGTTAATTGAATGCAATGGGATGGCTTTTATAATATGGTTTCATAACCATAGACTTGACTGAAAATCAAAGCTTCCGCTTATAGAATTTATATGCATAAGAGTTGCAATTTTTGGGAGTGCTGTTGGTCATGGTTTGAACCATAGAAATTGTAAAGAGATAGAAAAGCTTCCGCATGGTGTTGCTTTTTTCAGATTTAAATTTATGTGGGAAAAATATATTGGAATGCAAGTTTTGTAAGCACATAGACGGTGTGATTGTTGGTTAAGCAGGTTGGCTCGGGCATTAGTTACAGTAATAGGAGGCCCTGGATGTGTGTGTACGTCGCGCAAGTTGTTCGGTGTGCCGATGTCTCATGCGCACCGGTACGTTCTATGGTAGGGTGTGCACCAGTGATTGAGAGCTCAGGAGCACCGGAAAACTGAAAAATTCAGGTTATTTTGCTGTAATTTTTTTTTAATTTAACCCTTTACCAGTGCGCGTTATTTATAGGTGCACCAGTTCTGTTTCTTACAAACGCACCGGTCGGTTTGTGTTTTGGCGCGATGTGTTATGATGCACTGGTGTGGTTTCTTTCACCGCACTGGGTGGTTTCGGTTTTGGCATAGTGTTTTATAATGCATAGGCACGGAATATTTGTGTCACACCGATGCTATAGAAAATAAGATGCACCTGGCAGGTGTGTACGGAGTGCACGATGTCCGGTGTGCCAATGTTTTGGTCCCTACTGGTGCTTTCTCGGTTCTAGAGCACCGGGGCGACATGTAATGATAAGCACACCGAGAAGAAACTATCTGCAAAACCCTTCGCATGCCAACCTCCTCTAGTAACCTCTGCTGGAAATGGATGTATGCGGTGTTTTTCTGTGGGTTTCCTCAAAAACATCTGCTAGAGGGTCTTTTCCTTGTAGTGTTGCGATTTCGACATTAATTATTAGTTGATAGTGTAAGTCAATGATTTAATTATAAAGTCTTCGTTGTAGTTATATGCATAGTATTTTCCGCAATGATAACTACATTCTCTCTTTACTCACCTATTTCTGTTGGTAACAAAATTAAGGTCTATTTCTTGCATACCCTACTAGGTGCCTAAACACATTTTTCCAATAATTTCACACAACCGAGTGTGTGTAACACTATGCTAGATTTCCAAATCACCTTCTCATGACTCTCACACGGTTGGAGGTTAACAGCCAATTCCGCATTCTCCCGTTTGTTCTATTGATTTGATTATTCTTAGACACATTTAAAAAATATTAACAATCCCACTGGTTACTAACTTAATACTCATAAGTACCTATATGACGCATTCATAATTCAAATACCCTTCTCGTTTTTCTAAAACCTTTACATAGTAATTCCTCATGAACACACAACCGAAGGAAATTGTATTCTGGTGCAACCTTCTTTACTGTTCAAGTATGGGCGCAATCTTCTTCCTCGAAGAAAAAAATTGTGTATTTTTACTCGTATATAAAAATTTAAGGTACTTTTATCTAGCGTGTATAAATTTGTTGTTGGATATAATAAGCTTTTATGTATATAATGTTACCTTTCATTCCTCCATGTGTTTATTGAATGATTATGGTTGAATCTATTTATCCACATGTCATTCTGATTTTGGTTGTCACAATGATTCCATTCTATTCTCTTCAAAATGTTTCTTTCTTTTCTCTATAATGTGGTGCTTGTGCATAGTGAATTATTGTGACTAGATTTAGTTTAATTTGATAATACCTAAATGTATAATTAATTTAATTGTTTTCCTAGAAATCTAAGTTCCTCAACTCTACTTTCCAGTATATAACCATTCAAAACATATGTGTCCTTTATGCTGTTTATGGTTGACTGTACATATTCCGAAGGAATATCTTATTTATTTTTTTGGAATAATTGTGTACCATAAATTTATAAAACTTCCTCCATGGATATACATGTTCTATTCAACTTAGTAGAAAGCAATGAAAACTAAACTTCATAAGTCCATATTATCATTTCCGGAATAATTCTTTCAACAATAATATTCGATGGTACAAGTGTCACCTTTAATTATTCTCGCGTCTTATGCATGTATTCGTGTCTGCATCCCTTTCCACGGTGTATTAAAGCTACTTCATGCAGGGGGGACAAATATAGATTAACAATCTATCTAGCCCCTGGACATATATTTATATATCCTCTCCATATATAAGCTGAACTACTCTCTTTTATTTGACAAAGTTTCATTCAAGTTCAATCTTCTCCATTTCGAAATTTAACTATAACACTTGGGCCTATACATATGACTGAGTATAGGAGATTTTATATTTCTACGAGTATTAATTATTACTCTACTCTGTTATTGGGTTAATTTACTCTTAATCCCTCCTTTCGATAGAAAATGATTGTGCTCAATCGTATACTCAATACCTCCGTGTTTTCCTACTAATCATTAGTATTTATAATATACATGATTCATTCTAGCAAAAGTATTCGCAGAATATTTATAAAAGGTTCCCACTTTAGCATCTTAATTCTTATCTAACACATATAGCATTTTTTTTCTCAACAAAATTTAATTCTTGATCTTCAAATATCTCATATTTAATTAATCATGACATCTGAATCTAAGTATTCATACTAAGAAGATAAAACCTATATAAAATAATCAAAACAAATACCTTTGAACTTGAATTTACAAAAGAAAACTAATTAAGCCATCAACTGGGAACCATGCTCTATTTACCACCCAAGCTCGAACTGATCCTCTAGTTCACCCCCTTCCTAAGATTACCTTTCCAGGTAAAAATCTATGTGATCCCTTCAATAGGTAATTAATATATTTATTTTATGATCAATTTTCCTTTAGCGATGTCTCGTATTTGTGGAACTTGTTATCCACTTGTCTAGGCTTTTCCATAAAAGCTCGCCTTTCTATCCTGTAAGGATTTTATCCTAATGCAAACTCAGCATATTTCTCCAGCGAAACAACTTAATGTATTTTTCTCTCACATCCATTAATATTATCTAGAATTTCATCTAGAATTATTATCATAAAATAATCTCCAAATATCATTGAAAATTGATATTTTGATCAATTTTCTTTGGCAAGTATCCCATATTTGATAGTTTCATTCCCAAGTACTTCCCACCCCCATCCACTTATCTATTTATTTAGATAACATATAAATTTCTTTACATAACCTTTTCCTTCCATGCCTATTAATAAAACGTTGTCTTCAAATAATTCATTACATCCACCGAGGGATATTACATGCTCCCTCGCCATCGTCAGTGTGTAAATTTCCTAGTCACTTCTCTTGTTCTTAGTGTTGGATAACAATTCTACAATTTACTTTCATAGACCTAGGAAACTAAGTCGCAAGTACAATATTTTTTTTGGTACTTGAACCTAAATTAATGCTAAGATTTGAAGGAGTTCTACAGGTAGGTATCCTTCGAGTGTTACCTCCAATATTTGTTTCAATCAATGGTGTGAGAGTTATAAATTAAATATTGTGTATACAATTTTTTGGTGAAAATCACATGTATTAAAGCTTTGTCGATGCGTCACGGTGGTTCATCATCAGGACAAGATGAGAAATCTGATAAAAAAACATGTTTTAATAGATAGGACAAGCATCAACTAAGCATTGTAAAATAATAACTAGTTTGACTAGAATAAGGAATTCAGTTATATTTTATCATATTTTAATATATTTTTTAATTTAAATTTTATTATATTTAAACCTTAATTTTATTCTATTCGGTGAAAATCACATGTATTAAAGCTTTATCGACGCGTCACGGTGGTTCATCATCAGGACAAGATGAGAAATCTGATCAAGAAACATGTTTAAATAGATAAGACAAGCATCAACTAGCCGTTGTAAAATAATGGCTAGTTGATGCTTGTTTTATCTATTTAAATAAGTTTTTTGATCATATTTCTCATCTTGTCCTGATGATCAGCTACACTGTCTGGTTCGAAACCCGTCGACAAAATTTTAATACATGTGATTTTCACCAAAAGTTTGTATACACATTTTATAGATCACAAAAGCCAAATTCCTAAAATTAAATATTCCTAAAATATTGCTACATATAAAACATAAAACATTGTAAAATTTAGTAGCACGGGAAAATAACATTTTTTTTTTTTTTCTGCAATTTAACAATGATTCCCCATTTTGCATTACCTTGTGTTTCTATTAGCAGAAAGGAAAATTCATCCTTTCTTAGTATGTGTGTTTTCATGTTAGCCACCTTCCTCCAACCGTCCACCTACATCTGTAATCTCTATCTGCATGCATTCCACGATGTCAATAACTTTAATATAGTATTATGAAAATGTCCTAGATTTATTTTCACTCATTCATTGACTGGTATATTTAGCAACATAAGTGTAATATATTTTGGAATATTTCACTTAAATAGAAGGAATAATAATCGCCATGCTATTTGCATAATTGAATTTTATGTTGTTAGCCTGATATGTTTGTACCTAATAAATGTCTATCCTGCGTATTATGGTGTGTGATAATAGTTTACTACTCCCAACCCTATTTCTAACATGTATTTAGCAAAATCCATTCTAATAATTTGATATGTTGTTTCATACTTTTCAATAAAACGATGATGGCATACGAATATTCCAACATGGACACGTAAGAAGTTTCTTGATGCCCTTAATTTGCATGGTAATTTATGTGACTTATTTACATTGTTTCTAACCATGAGACCTTTTTATGTTACCTTTATATATGTATCAGCACTCACTACATTATTAGTATTGTTGTTATTTATTCCCATCGTCTCCATTCTATGTCCATATAATACGTTTAAAGAATTTATTCTATCGTTTTACGGTACCGGTTGCAATTTTGTCTTAAAGTTTTCCCATTTGATTAGATTACTCCAATGATTTCCTATCCACGTTATTATTTTATTGAACGATATTGTTACACTTCACTTATTACAATTCACAACTTCATAATACTTTTTTGATTGATTCATCTTTCAAACTTGGAAGCTTGTAATAAATTCACAATAATAAGTTCTAATCCTTTTTTTATTACCATTTTCCTTCAAATTGTCTCTAAAGCCAAGATTATTTAAGATCAATGTGCTTTCATGCTTTCATTTTTAGTTACTTCAGTATTAGGTTGATAACTTATGTATTGTTTTTAACTATATTTTAGTACTTTCATACCAGTTTAGCTTTCTTAGACACTAGTTTTGCGATTTTCCAACATATATAACACATATTTACAAATTGTCTTTGAATTAATCAACTCATTTTCATGTTTATAAAATTTTGCTTATACTTCATAAAGAAATTACTTCCATATAGTATTTTATCCGACCAATTTGAATTCCAACCTTTATTCATAAGGCTGGTTTCTTTAAGAGAAGTTCAAATATCTTTCCATCTTTTCCTTACGATCTCAATACTTATTATCTATTCACTGCTTATTAAGAGTATTCTTACTACATTTTAGAGCCCAAATGAAAATATCAGTTGTTTAATACACCATATCCTCCAAAGCTATGCATTTTTACATCACATCGGAGAAAATGTTGTTTAGTCTTTCAATTAGGGGTTGAGATTCAGCTTGAGTAAAACCCTTCTTACTGTTTAATTATATATCCAAGGATAGATGACATCTACAGTCTTTCCTTCTAAAATATTATTTTTTAGCGTATTATATGTTAGAGAACATGTGTTCCATGAGTTTTACATGTTTCATAATGTAGTGTATATATAAGTTTCCTATCCTAACAATTTGTTTTAGCCAATCTATGATCACTTGAGATTCTCCATAAATCTGCATCTTAGCGTTAGAAAATTATATATTATAGAGCAATGCAACACATAAAATATGTGGAAAACACAAGCACACAAAAAACATAAAACCAAAGAGACACAAATATATGTGGTTCACCCAGTTTGGACTACGTCCACCCCGAACAACCAGCCCTTCCTTTCTATTATCCAGCAAAATGACGATACACAACCTACAGCAGATCCGCTGTAATATCCTATGTTCTCTCTCACAGTCTCCTTATCTATTTCTTGCTCTGAGAATACACATACAATACACAGCCGTAATACAATACCCTAATAAAAGCGAGGGGTTGCCTTCTAGGGAAAAAAACCCTAAACTAAACATAACTTCTACCATCAGATCATCTGCCCAATCAACGACCCAGATTGACTAGAAATTACTATACTTTTACAAGGCAATTTTACATCTATTTTTAGCTTCGGGGGCACTGCCACCCCCCCTGGACCCCACAGGCAGCGTTTAATTATTGGCGGCGTTGTCGCCCCATTAAGGTACAAGAGTCCAACGCTGTGATACAAAATAAACAAGATAATCAGGCTCCATGCCCAACAATCTCCCACTTGGAGACTAATTGTAGCAACTCCACCGTTGCTTCATTTGCTGGACAATGACTCCTCTTTGGACTTGGATGTTTCTCATCTTCATCATCATCCTTGAAGACCAATTAAAACTGAGCATAATCTCATTTTCTCCCTAGTTACAACTTTTGTTAGCATATCTGCAGGACTCTGGCTAGTGTGTATCTTTTCCAGCTTCAACTCTTGATCTTCCAATACTGAACGTATGAAATGGTACTTGAGTTGTATGTGTTTAGTCCTGGAATGAGACGCTGAGTTCTTTGCAATATGAATGGAATTTTGGATATCACTGTATAACATGCCCATATCATGATTCTTATCCAATTCATCCATAAACCTTTGTAACCAAAAAATTTCTTTAATAGCCTCTGTAGCACCAACATACTCTTCTTCTGTTGTTGAAAGTGCAACAACACTTTGGATTTTTGAAACCCAACTGATAGTTTGATCCACCTACAGTAAATACATATCATGTAGTGGTCCTCCTGTTATCTTTGTCACCTGCCATATCTACATCAACATATCCCTGTAGATCAATGTTTGAACCACCAAAGCATAATGCTTGATTTGTGGTACCTCTCAAATATCTGAGAATCCATTTCACTTCCATCCAATGTTCTTTTCCTGGATTGTTCATGTACCTTCTTACAACTCCCACTACATGTGCAATATCAGGCCTTGTGCAGACCATTGCATACATTAAGCTTCCAACTGCTGATGCATATGGAACTTTAGACATATATTCCATTTCTTCTTGGGTCTTGGGGCACATCTCCTTACTAAGTTTGAAATGGCTAGCAAAAGGTGTACTAACTGGTTTTGCATTCTGCATATTAAATCTTTTCAACACCTTTTGTATGTACTCATTCTGAGATAGTGTTAATTTGCGATTTTTCCTGTCTCTAGTTATTCTCATACCAAGGATTTATTTTGCAGCTCCCAAATCCTTCATTGAAAATGAATTTGCCAATTTTCTTTTGAGCACATTTATTTCCTGCATGTTAGACCCTGCAACAAGCATGTCATCTACATACAATAACAATATAATATAACTGCCATCATTTTTCCTTTTTAGATAAACACAATGATCAGAGTGACATCTAGTATAACCTTGTTCAGACATAAACTTGTCAAATTTTAGATACCATTGCCTTGGAGCCTGTTTTAAGCCATACAAGCTCTTCTTTAGCTTGCACACTAATTTTTCTTTCCCTTTGACCTCACATCCTTCTGGTTGCTCCATATAGATCTCTTCCTCCAAATCTCCATGTAGAAATGTTGTCTTTACATCTAACTATTCAAGATGTAAATCTTCCGCTGCTACAAGACTTAAAATAGTTCTAATTGAAGTCATCTTAACAACAGGAGAAAATATTTCATCAAAATCAATACCTTTATTTTGTGCAAACCCCTTCACCACAAGTCTAGCTTTGTACCTCTGTTTTCCTCCATCTTCTTCCTTCAGCCTGTAAACCCATTTATTTTGCAATGTAGTTTTACCTGCAGGCAACTTGACTAAGTCCCAAGTCTGGTTATGCATTAAGGAGTCCATCTCTTCTTCCATGGCTAGCTCCCACTTCTTCCTTCTTTCAACCTGCATTGCTTCTTCATAACATTCGAGTTCACCAGAATCAGTCAACAATAAATAATATAATGAAGGAGAGTATCGTTCAGGGGGTCTACTTATCCTGGTAGATCTTCTAACACCACTTTCAGGTGTTTGAGGTGCCTGTTGCTGTTGTGGTGGTTGTTGCTGCTGTGGTTGTTGATTATTATTGTTTTTAGGCACCTTTACTTTTTCAGATATCTCATCAAGAACCGCGTATTCCTTGCTTTCTTTTTCCTGTTTCTTTTCCTGCAACTAATTCTTATACAAGACCTTTTCATTGAATATTACATCTCTAATCCTAATGATTTTGTGATTTTCATAATCATATAAGCGATAACCAAAATCATTAGCACCATATCCAATAAAGGTACATTTCTTTGATTTTGCCTCAAGCTTTGTTCTATTTTCTTTATTAATATGGACAAAGGCCTCACAAACAAAAGGCTTTAAAAAAGAGTAGTTTACCTTTTTACCTGTCCATGCTTCCTCTGGAATACCACCATCCAAGGAACTTGAAGGCCCTTTGTTTATTAGATAAACATCAGTATCTACAGCATCTGCCCAAAATTGTAAAGGCAATCCTGCATGCAATCTCATGCACCTTGCACGCTCCATGATTGTTCTGTTCATCCTTTCTGACACACCATTTTCTTATGGTGTTCTTGGAACTGTCTTCTCTCTACGAATTCCATGCTCTGAACAGTACCTATCAAACTCTTTGCTGCAATATTCACCTCCATTTTCTGATCTGAGACACTTCAACTTCTTTCCTGTCTCAATCTCAACCAAAGCTTTCCATTTCTTGAAAGTATCAAATACATCATATTTATTTTGAATACAATAAATCCATGTTTTTCTAGTTGCATCATCAATAAAAGTAACATAATAACGAGAGCCATCGAGAGATGATACCTGAGCAGGTCCCCATACATCTGTATGCACAAGCTCCAATTTTTCGCTCTTCTTTTCTTTCCCAACTTTGAGAAATCTGACTCTCTTCTATTTTCCATAAATGCAATTCTCACAGAAATCCAAATCAACATTCTTCAAACCTGGCAACAAATTTCTTGAGTGAAGAATCTTCATTCCCTTCTCACTCATGTGTCCGAGCCTATGATGCCATAATGCTGCATCTGCTCCTTTGGAAGTTAAAGCATTAACAAAGTTAGAAATACCATTGCATAAATACAATGTACCAACATTTTCACCTTTTGCTATTACCAGGGCTCCTTTGGTGACCTTCCAAGTTTTATCTGTGAAAGTTGTCACACAACCTTCACTGCCTAACTGCCCTGTTGAAATCAGATTTTTCTTCAGATCTGGAACATGCCTTACCTCCTTTAATATCCATTGGTTTCCATTCTGTTGTTTTACAAGAACCTTACCCATTCCAACAATTTTACAGGGTTTATCATCACCCAAATGAACTTGTCCAAAATCTCCTTGAACATAGTCATGAAAATATTTCTTATCAGGTGTGGCATGGAATGAAGCCCCTGAATCTACAACCCAAGAATCGATAACATTTTTGAAAGAAAGAATCAAAGCATCTTGTAACACATCACCTGTCACATTTGCTTCATGATTGTTTTCTTGCTGTGTGTCTCCTTCTTTTCCCTTCCGAGATCTACAGTCTTTCTTTAGGTGTCCTTTCTTTCCGCATTTCCAGCACACTATCCCCGATCTAGACTTGGATCTTCCTTTCCTTGATTTATTGTGATATCCTGAGCTCTTTCCCCTTTCCATTCTTCTTCCCTCTAGAATCTGCACTCAAAAGTCCAACTCAATTTTCGGCTGAACCATGACTAAACTGCCGAACCCAACATAGTGATAAACCCATAGATTGTCCTTCAAAAAGGAAAATAGAAAAATATTGTAAACTCCATCTACGGGTTTATCCAATCACCTTCAATTTATTGGATAGTTTTTATATTCCAACAACTTTTAAGGTGACGAAATTGATTTCAAATATCATGGAGATAAGTTATACGAACTATGAATGGACTAGGGATTATACCAATGGTCTCTCATGTTTTCTTAAATCCAGCGCTCATTAGGAGATATACGGTAAGTCTGTATGATAGTTTAGTATAAAAATTACATGGTTACAACTCGGCTAGATCACTCATTTCTTATGATGATTTATTATAGATATTTATAATTGTTCACATAAAATTGCAATAATATGCCACATAAAATTGGTATATAGAAACTAAGTGAAAATGTAGAAAATTTGGGTTACACTTTTTGCCCTTTTTTGAGAAAAATTTTTCATTTTTTTCGGTTCTTCAACTTTCTGCAAACTATAACAATTTTTCTGTGTAGAATTTCATTTTTCAATAAAAATAAAAGTTGTGAGAAATTTTGTTAGCTTTCTATTACTTATTTTTTGAAATTTTTTTATGCAGATTTGATATGTCAACTTAGCGTTTCTTTGAGTGTGTGTTTCTTAACAATCAAAGGATTCATAAGAAGTCATGTTATGACGCAATGTTGTATTCATTGAAAATTTGTGTTTTTGAAAAAACAAAATGTGTTACAACAATATAGACAGAGTCTACTTTGTTTTTGTCATATTTACAAAGCCAATGGATGCATATCATAATTACTAGAATTTTTTGAACTGGTCCAATACGAAAAACTGCATATTTTGGATATGTTTCGCGTCACAAGAAATTTCTTAACATATAAGTTATAAACTAAAAATCTAAAAGCTACCCATTAGAGACGACGGACCAATGTAATGCCCCATAATTTTTTCAATTTTTTTTTACAATGTATTTTGGGAGATACAAAATTTTGATTTCACTGAATCACAATGACCCTCAGAAATTGTTTGCACCCATTTTATTAGAAAAATAATTAAAATTAATAAACGGTTATGAAATTCCATAAAAGTTATATTTCCTGAAAGTAGATTCAATTCTGAAAATGCTTGTCTTGGTTCTGACAGTTAATTAACAACCTTTCATGGATTTTAATCAGTCCAAAGTTGCAGAACCGTATTCAGAGCCTAATTTTTGCGTAATTGATGACGCGTTAGTTCGGCCGAAATTTTAGTAAAGTTCGGCCAAACTATGTTTTCCGCTTAAGACTCGTTAAATCTAACATCTTAATAGTTCCGACTATTGTATAACTTTTTTATCGGCGGAAAGTTCATGAAGCCTAGTACTAAAACACATTCCGCGTCAATATAAATTTCCACGAAATGATTCACAATTTTCGCACATTTCGCACACTTCTTCTCATTTTACAAAGATCTTGGTTTGGGTTCAAAAAATTTTCTTCAAAGTTTGGATTTAAGAGCATTTCTTGGTTGATTTTACAATTTTGGGTTTAAAGAATTTTTTTGGAGGACATTTCTTAGAGGCGGCGTGAATTTTTTTGGAGGACATTTCTTAGAGGCGGCGTGATTTTGGCAAAAATTGTAAAAAATTTCTTGGACGTACATTCAAAAGACATTTCTTGGAGGTATGTACGTGTTTTGAGTTGAAGTAAATCTTTTGAGCTTCGTTTCATTTTTATAAGACATTTTTCTCTCGCATTTTTTAAAGTGTTTGAATTGGAATATGTATTTTTTGCAAAAAATTTACACTGAATTTTTTAAAATTAAATCTTTTGTAATATTTTTTGTAATTGAGTTATTGTCCAATTTTTTGAAGGAAATTTTTTGAACTTCATACCCTATTATCATGGGAAATCGAAGAACTTGTGCGAGAAAGTATGATCGAAAAAGAGACCCTGAGGCACGTAGCGAAGAGACTAGACAATCTCGCAAAAGAAAGTTAGAAGCCCTCTCGAATATTGAAGAGGAAAATCAACCTCAAGCAGAAATTGAAGCAGGTATGTAAATGTAAATATTATGATCTATTGATATATATTTAAAATTTTCCTAATGTAAAATGTGAAGCTTAATTTTTATTTGATGAACTAGTTTGAAAAATATTTTGTTTAATGTAAACAGACAGAGATATTCCTCAAAATATTGAAGAAAATCAACCTCAAGTAGAAATTGAAGTAGGTATGTAAATGTAAATATTATGATCTATTGATATATTTTTAAAATTTTCCCAATGTAAAATGTGAAGCTTAATTTTTATTTGATGAACTAGTTTGAAAAATATTTTGTTTAATGTAAACAGACAGAGATACTCCTCAAAATATTGAAGAAGAAAATCAACCTCAAGTAGAAATTGAATCGGGTATGTAAATGTAAATATTATGATCTATTGATATATTTAAAATTTTCCTAATATTTATTGACATATTTATTAATTTAGTGATTTATTGAATACGTACTATTTTTTCGAATATGTACAGATGAAATCACTATCGATAATGAGATGTTAGAAAATGTTGACACTCACACATATGGAGATAAAAAACCTGACCATGTTATACGATATCGTGTTCACTCCATTTTTGAAAAGTATTTCTTAAATGAGCGGGTGACAGTTCAGACTCAAATGTTGAAAGGTCTCCTATCATTAAGGAAATTAAAAGAAGCTACGACACTATTGGGTATTCGAAAATCAACCAAAGATAAAAAAATGAAGGAAGATGTCATAAAAAATATGAGTAGTGTTATAAAGTCAATTAAGAGATCTATAGAGAAAGATGTTCCAATTGTACGTAGAGGAATACAGATGGCAATGGTTTCATCAAGTACTCGAGAGAATCGTTTGGTAACATCTATGGCACGAGCACTAGGAACCTCGCGAAAAAATTTGCACAAACATCGGAAATTTCAGTTGCAAATAGATGTAAATGATGAACTCGCTTGTTGGAGAGCTATTTGTAGGCAACCATACAAAGATAGACTTGGAGAAAATGTTAAAAAAATAATATATGAATATTGGAAGAACAATTCGTGTGTTTCACCAACTGCAAGGCATGTGATGCGAAGAATAATAGCATGAAATCAGTACGAAGAACATGAAAAATATCTCTTGGAAACCACTCAGATAGAGTTATTCAACAAGTTCAAAGAAGAGAATCGTCAAATTCATGTTTCACTTAGTGCTTTTGTTCAACAAAAACCATGGTATGTAAAACCTATCACCGTACGCGACACTTGTTGTTGCCGTTATCATGTGGAATTTGAGTTATATTATGACACATTCCTTGATTTCGGTAGAACATTATGGAAAGATTCACCTCCTCCTTCCACTATCCGTGATTTCATATCTCAAATTCTATGTGAAAGAGAAAGCGATGAACTATTTTACAAAAAGAAATGTGTTGGTGGTAAAAAATACGATGATTGTGGAAATTTGACTAAATTTCAAAACAAATATCGTACTGATATAAATGATCAATCATTGTCCAACATGAAAGTGAAATGGAAGAGATATGAATATATCCATACATCGATTCAAGGTGCAAATAGTGTTAAAAGAATTGAATTACAAGAAGAAGAAATTTTTGTGATAGACTTTTTGAGAAAGTTTGAGGCAGAAATTTACAAATACACCAAGCATTCCCATAGAGCTCGATGGCAAGACTTGCAATTCAAAAAATCTTGTGAAGTTTTTCCACCAGGGACCATTTTGTCAGTGATTGATTTTGTAGAAAACTACACATTTGTTCCACAAAAAGAAATTCAGAGTGAATACTATCACTCTGACCAAGTCTCCATGCTTGTCCATATTCTATATAGACATGCTGAACAAAATGTCGATCATATAGAAAGCACGAGTGAAAATTGACATATCATTAAAGAATATCACTTTTATATCAGTGACGATCGTACACATGATACATGTTTTGTACAACATTGTTTTGGAAAAAATTATGATTCATTGAAAAATCATGGAATAACATTCAATGAACATTGGATATGGTCAGACGGATGTGTAGGTCAATTCAAATCTGCATGATCATTCTTTTGGTTGTGTTGTCTTGATAAGAAAACCTGCATTAAACATTGTTGGAATTTCTTTGAGGCTGGCCATGGAAAAGGAGAACATGACGGTGTAGGAGCATGCATAAAACAAGCACTTTGAAGATATCAAATGAACCACTTTGCAAGCCGACTTGTGAACGCTGAAGAAGTTGTTCAATGGTGCATCGCTGCTCTAAGCCATGAGAGAAACCCATCAAGAGAAGTGTGAAGGTACATTCAATTTAATTTATATTGGAAATATAATTTTAAACATTGTACATTTATCATGCAATGATTATCTTTGATTGTATTTTGATATCATATTTACAAATTCTTCTTCTAATTTTCCATATAAAGGTTTTTCTAGCATATTGGAATCGAAGACGTAGATAGATCAATTGGAAATGACGTTGAAACAATAAAAGGAACTCGAAAATTGCATTCAATTCAAACAAAGTTGTCCACAAATGTGTTTGCATTGGATAAAAGAAAATATTCTTGTTTTTGTGATGTTTGCATAGACAACACAAAATCCAATGACGTTTGTGAAAACAAAATGTATGTGAATGATTGGAAACATACAGAGCTAAATAGAAAGGGAAAAATATCTGTTGCAATGTTTGAAGAAATGCAATAAGAGGAAACTACAATATCATCTGATGGTGATCGAGTTTCTGATCTTGTTAGAGAAGGTAACATTTGAATTACTTTCTAATGATCTAAAGATCTAGAAATAAATTTAAATATGCATAATTAAATGTTAAATTTATTTTATTGTGCAGGAGATGTTTTTGTTGTAATTGCACCTATTGACAATGATGAAAATGTGAAGTATTATTTGATGCGTTGCACTGAATGAAAAATGAAATTATTACAAAACTATAATGATCACGGATTTCAATATGACAGAGGGTCTATTATACTGAAAGGTTATTTTTTCAGACAAACTCATCAAAGTGGAGACTTTGTTTACTTTGAAGACTATGAACCTGATTCCATAAGTTTTCAATATAGTCACTTGGTGTGTGCAGTGCGCATAAAGTTGATAGAAGTTCAATCAAAGAAAAAATCAAAAATTAAGAAATGGAAAATGTTAAAATCCGATCATGAACGGATTATTGATGGAATTTCATTAGAATTTTTTTGAGTGAATTGTCCAACAATTTATTCTTTTTGGATTAAATATGTTTTATAACTTCCAGTACTCAGCTAAAAATTGAGCTGCTTATGTTATTTGTGCAAGTATTTGCACATGTACAAATTGTTTTGGTACAAGCACGTGCTCTAGTATCAACTGAAAGTAGCTTTTCTATACATGTGCATTGATGAAAAATGTTATATATGTATTGGATATATATATATATATATATATATATATTCTAGAATGAAATTAATTGTTCTAGTTTTACTATGTGCATTGATGAAAAATTATTTACGTACTCAATATATATATGTTCTAGAATGCAATTAACTGGAACTAGTTTTTCTATGTGCATTGATGAAAAACTAGTTGGATTTTCTGGTAAAAAGTTTCGACAATGTAAATAAATCGACAAGGCTACCTATTTGAGTGCATTAACGACATTGACCCAAATTCAACAAACATATATATATATGTACTAGAATTATATTTCCAATCAAAATTAAAGGGATAATTTGTACATATATCTACTTCTTTAAACTTTTTTTTCAATTAGAGCTCAATTGATACATGGTTAGTTGCATTGAAAAGCCATGTTCTTCCTATTGGAAATATTTTCATTCAAACAAAACTACATGGAGAGATCAAAAGCAATCTTAAAATTCCAAATGTACTTCAACCATCCAAAAGGGACTTGTGCAACATTACTTGACATGCCATGCCAATTATAGTGAACAACTTTCCAATAGAAACATTTAACATTATATATGGTCACATGTGCCAAATGTAGATTGAAACCATCCAAAACTTTAAAATTTTAAAAACTTAAAGGGTCTATTATATATATATGTTGTAGAATGAAATTAATTGTTCTAGTTTTACTATGTGCATTGATGAAAAATTATTTACGTACTCAATATATATGTTCTAGAATGCAATTAACTGGAACTAGTTTTTCTATGTGCATTAATGAAAAACTAGCTGGATTTTCTGGTAAAAAGTATGGACACAATGTAAATAAATCATCTGCAGTATAGTTTTGTACGAAAATTCCTTTCAAACAAGAGACTCGAAGCACTTCTCCGACTTTTGGTGGGATTTGACCCACATCTCTAATCTTGATTGAAAATCTAGTACAAAATCTGCTTGTCCAATGGTCGGATATGTTCAATGTGCATTGATGAAAAATGTTACTTGTCTTGGATAGATATGTTCTAGAATGCACAATTAATTGTTCCAAATAGTTTTTCTATGTGCATTGATGAAAAACTAGTTGGATTTTTTGGTAAAAAGTTTCAACAATGTAAATAAATCGACAAGGCTACCTATTTGAGTGCATTAACGACATTGACCCAAATTAAACAAACATATATATGTACTAGAGACTTATATTTCCAATCAAAATTAAAGGGATAATTTGTACATATATCTACTTCTTTAAACTCTATTTTCAATTAGAGCTCAATTGATAGATGGTTAGTTGCATTGAAAAACTATGTTCTTCCTATTGGAAATTTTTTCATTCAAACAAAACTACATGGAGAGATCAAAAGCAATCTTAAAATTCCAAATGTACTTCAACCATCCAAAAGGGATTTGTGCAACATTACTTGACATTCCATGCCAATTATAGTGAACAACTATCCAATAGAAACATTTAACATTATATACCACATGTGCCAAATGTAGATTGAAACCATTCAAAACTTTAAAATTTTAAAAACTTTTGATAATATATCGTGCAACATTAAAACATTAAACATCACATGCAAAATGTAGATTGAAACCGTTCAAAACTTGAGTTTAAAAAACTTTAAATTATATATAGATCGTTACTTCACATGCCATGCCAATTATAGTTCAACTAGATCCAATAGAAACATTTAACATTATATACCACATGTGCCAAATGTAGATTGAAACCATCCAAAACTTTAAGTTTTAAAAACCTTTTGATTATATATCGTGCAACATTAAAACATTAAAAATTTAAAGTTCATTAAATATCACATGCAAAATGTAGATTGAAACCATCCAAAACTTGAGTTTTAAAAACTTCACATGCCATGCCAATTATAATTCAACTATCCAACAAAAACATTTAACATTAAATATCACATGCCAAATGTAGATTGAAACCATCCAAAACTTTTAACTTTTAATTTAATAAAATATGTCCAAAAATTGTAAATCTCATAAATATCAAACTGTATCAAGTTTAACAAATTTTAAAACCATCTAAATTTTGAAATCAAATCTACTGTAAATCATGTCCATCAAATGGAGACGGATCTAGCGTCTTCCCTACTAGGGTCTCAGTCCGCACCCTATCCTGTGAATGGGAAACCTACATACACAATGCACATGTACTTGAACATTAAAATTTGATGTTTTAAAAATGAATGAGAATATATATATCTATAACTTCATGTAAAAAACAAAATATAACAAAAAAATCATGCAATACCTCATAAGGATCTCTCTCCATTTGATGAACAGGTTCTCCCATAGGAACATCTGCAGTGGTAAACTGTACAATATACATGTACAGTTATATATATATATATATATATATATTAAAAACTTTCAAATGAAAATGCACATGTACATATATAAACTTATTTTCAATAATATTAAAAAAAGGAACTAAAGACAACTTGTTCAAATGCTATGGATGTTCCTATCTCCGTCGCTAGAGTCCGCGGATTAAAGAAATCTTCTATAGGAACCTAAATTCAAAAAAATTTAAATAACTCAAAATATAGATCTCTCTCTCTCTCTCTCTCTCTCTCTCTCTCTCTCTATATATATATATATATATATATCTCAATTTTTAATGGAACTTTTTGAGGTAGAATATATATATATATATATATATAACTTTTAAACATAAATTTTAAACTTGTGAAAAATTGTCCATACTCGTGGCTCATCTCCCAATGAAGTAGAAGGTACATCTCCTAAGGAAGAAAAAGGTACCACCATCCCAAAAACATCAAATGGAATCGGTACCTGTTAAAACATTTTATCAAATTATATATATATATATATATATATACATACATGTACATGTGTGGCAACAATTATTTATTTTAGAGTCACTTAAAAAACACTAACATACATGTGCCAACATATCATGATGGTCAGACCCATCTGCATCGTTTGAGCCAGAGGTCCCAAACGTAATATTAACATTTTCATCACGCATCATGCCTGAGAACTGCAAATGGTGTTTTAACATATAATCATACATTTTTTTTAGATTAATGTACACATACAAATAAATGTATACATGTACATACACATGTATTTATTACAAATTGTACATATGTATATGTAAAAATAATTTCAAACCCTAAGGTCACTAACACATACCGTTCTGGTGCCCTCTTCCTCATGAAAAATTAGGTCTTGCAAACCATTGCGACAATTTATTGCATATGTTCGGAGATCTTCAACATTCATGTTGTAAATATCCTCATCTGTACAATAAACAAAATTGGCACGTGCATTTTCACGTGCTCTTTTTCGATTTAAACAAAGATCGACTCCACTCAATCTGCTATGAACATTGTCGATCATAACATCCCTTGCTTCTCGACTTATTTGAGAAGTCGCATCCATCTCTGATCGCAGAGTTTCGACTCGAAACGGTCGACTCACCAATGGCGGCTCAGGGCGAGGCAACTCCACATCTCTCTTAGCGCCCTTACGGTCATATAATCGACCTTTCCCCGGGCCAAAAAATTCTGAAGGAAGCTCATTGTAGTTGGGTTTCATACCCAAAAAAAATTCTGCATAAAACATTTGTGCAAAATAAACAGGAACCTCATCGTTCCATGGAAGCCTTCCAAAGGCCGCAAGATGTCGACTCCACTCAATCTGCTATGAACATTGTCGATCATAACATCCCTTGCTTCTCGACTCATTTGAGAAGTCGCATCCATCTATGATCGCAGAGTTTCGACTCGAAATGGTCGACTCACCAATGGCAGCTCAAGGCGAGGCAACTCGACATCTCGCTTAGCGCCCTTACGGTCATATAATCGACCTTTCCCCGGGCCAAAAAATTATGAAGGAAGGTCATTGTAGTTGGGTTTCATACCCAAAAAAAATTCTGCATAAAACATTTGTGCAAAATAAACAGGAACCTCATCGTTCCATGGAAGCCTTGCAAAGGCCGCAAGATGCCGATCATACAAATAATGAGCTATGTCTGGGTGCTTCAAATACTACACCTTCAACATTTTTCTTTTTGGCCCTTCCTTATAATTAAACATTGACTTGGCCACTTCTCTTGTAACTTTTTGTTTAATGTCCTCCCATTTATCGGGACCCATCACTGTTTCTTTTCTCTTTCTCATCAGTTCTACAAATGAATCAGTCGTTGGCCCAAGATTTCTGTACACATTTACCATTTCACCCAATGAATGTGTAACTATTTCAAGGCTTTGTCAACTCTCAGCAAGTAGAGACAAAGCCACGAGATCTCTTTGCAATTTTGCATGAAGGCTTTCACACCTTTGTAAGGTGCATTCTGCCATGTTGGTTTCCCATGGTATATCAGTAATCTCAGCCGGATAAGTTGTGCTGGGTTGACAACCTTCTTCTTGAATGTAGCGAGCTGCCCTGCGTCTATTTTGACCACTAGCTCGAACATTTTCGGCCTCTGCATCAATATATATAAAATTTCATATATTAGAAAAAACACGTGTAAAAAAAGTTGTACAAATTTAATGAAAAAATATTGAAATTGATGGCAACCTTGATGTTGTTGGTTAACATCATCTCCAACATGACCCTGCTGAGAACCAACCCCAGAATGACGCTGCTGAGAACCAGACCCACAGTGACCCTGTTGAGAACCAGCAGCCGTTGATTGGCCTTCGAGGGAATAAATATCACCCCCTTCCCGCAACCTGCTACCACTCATACCTCGACCAGTTGAACCTTGGCCACGCTCCATGGATGGAGTAGAAACCCTTCTCCTCTTACCTCCTAAGAATTAAAATATGAAACTTATTAACAACTAATTTAACTCACAAAGTTAATAAAAAATCAATTCCATATGTACACACATGTATGGAGATTTAAGATTATATATTTAAATACCGTGAACATCCCCCGATCCCTGAACCTCCATATGGGATTCGACTGATCTTCGTCATTCATCCTCCATGATATATATCTATTGGTCAACATTTACACAAAATAGATTTCAAAAAATCAATTTGTAATTTAGTGTACACAAATTATGTAGAACACAACTTTCAAAGTAATAATTGATCATGTGTGAAACTAAATTTAATCGAAAAAGAAATTATAAAAATGATAAGTTCACCAAATTGCGCTTTACATGGTGGGAGCACACTTGGTATAAAATTTACCACTTATACACTTTATTTTGTGGGAGAAATGACACATGTACATAGTTTACCTTAAATTTGTCGTGTTTTATGGATATTAAGATGAAGAACTTCTATTTAGATCCATTCCAGAGATTGACTATGGGGGCATTTACTAGATATGTCACCTTTCATAAAAGATGAGATCCAGAGGCTACCTGGCCCTTTACAGACTCTGCCTATAGAACTTGTAGAAGTAAACACTAGAGGCATTGACAATATCAAAGAACGTTTTCATGCTCGGACATGGTAATGTGTCTCTTTCCCTACACAAAAAAATAGTTCAAGGTAGTTAATATTCATAGACACGTCATCAAGCAGGTCAATGTGATCATCCCCAACTTACTTTTCATGAAATTAGGCTTGGAATCCTCTACAACCTAGTGGATGGAGTTGAATGGGAACTAGGTTAAGGCCTTTACAAAATACATGCTAGTGAATCACACTTACTAGGTTATACCAACAAATAAAGTGGCAAAAACGTTTTCTCCTCGAGGTTGTCCAATTGGGTGTGTAATACCAACTTCACCCATTTCCTAACAGGTTTCTCTCTTAGGTTACAAATGTCTTCCACCTTATTAGTTATATATTTTTCAATTTCCTGTGGATTCCTTGATTTTTTTCTCCTACCATCTCCCTCTCTCACTCCCCAAATTATTGTCATCAAACATGCCCCATTGAGGATCTGGAGCAATGTTTGCACCATACTTAGAACTGTCATTGCTACTAATTGAAATTGGAGTCATGTATACTAGATTGCTTGCTTAAGTGGCTCTTACTTGGACAATATCCTGAAATAGTTTGACATGATGGTCATATGAGGTTGGAAGCTACTTGGTGTAATTTTCCTTAAATCTTCAAAAAAGCAGAGCAAAAATGTCATTTTCGATCATTTTTTATTAGCTTTTGCATACAACAAATGTTATGACAATTACAACACAATCATGTTCCATGAGCATGAATTATGAATGTCACAAGCCAAATTGCAAGGAATTTTGCATTCATTTTAGGCAAAAGAAGGCTATGACATTAAGGCCCATGCTAGAAAAAATTATGCAAATAAGGTTGCTAAGTCTTGATACTTACCATGTGTTTCAAAGCCATAACGAAGGTTGGATTTGAGAGTGTCCTCTCAAAGCCCTGTCTTGAGATGAAATTTAATTCAATGTCTCTTAGAGTTTCAAGGTGGAATTGATAGAACTATTTGATTTCTTTACCATAGATGGATATCTCCTTTCATCTATACCTTTCTCTACCATCTTATTTCCAAGTGAAATGGGAATTTTCACATTTCGAATGCCATTACCATGTAATTTGGTAGTCTGCTAGCTAGACCTATCACAAGTAAGGTTGTCATACCAAACTATTTCTCTTGCTCAACTCAGTGACCATGACTCTCTTCTCACACTGCTTACCGAAGCTGCACCCTTGCAGTACATGTCCATATAAAGTGGGTTCTAGGTCTACACCTATTAGGTAAAGTTACATATTTTATGTCATTGTGGTCCTTAAATTTGGAGGTGTTCCACCTGAAAAATTAGGCATTAAATATGGATGAAAAGGATTTGTTTTAACTTTGATAGAATTTCCTCATGGAAGTGCGAATTTATCGACGACATCTTACTAGCTTTGCTTAGAAGAAAATTTTTGGAGAAGAAATTGAATTCTTCCAAACTTATTTTTTGGCATTGAAGTTTGAAATAGTAGTTTTATGACTCATTGATGAATCAAGCTTGTGAAGTTTGTGTTCATGATGAATGGAAAATTTTTACACCCATTTTGCAAGAATATGTTAATAAACATGCAGCTAATGAGAATTTAAAAGAAGAGGATGTTGAAAGCTCTATCTAGTGATTGAATTCATTGCTAGTATTCAGAGGAGAGCCACTACCTCATCAAATTCACCTCCTCAAGAAGGTGACAACGGTGAATTTTCAAGGCATAAATTTGCCTTTAATCAAATTTATTTTGATTATGATAAACATGGTAAATATTCACATAAGATATAGAAAAGAACTTGCACATGTTCCTTTTGTGGTTTGAATAACCATAATGTTTATAGATGTTGGAAGAAGATATCCATGCAAATTGAAACTTTCTAAATAAATGAGGCAAAAAATCAAAGGCCCATTGGAAAAGGAAAATGATGTTGAAAATAAGATGCAATTGTTTATTACTCATTGCCATAAGAAAGGTCACCTTGTAGACAAGTGTTGGACTTTGTATCCAACAAGTCATCCACAACATTTGAAGAAGGTCAAAAGAGATAACGACAAGAATGGAAAAGGGGATTCCATAATCGATGAGGGTCAGGATGATTCACATGATGATGAAGTGCAACTAAAACAAGTGCCATTGAAATGGTTTGCTAACAGATGGTTAGATTTCTTATCTAATTAAGGCCTTGAATGTATTTTGTTGTTTCATGAATTTCTTTGAAAATTCAAAGTATGGTGCATGTTGCATGAAGCAAGATGTTGAAAGTAGAGTTATGTTGACACACTTAAATGCAACAAATATGGAAATTTGTACATGAGCTATTATTTGACTTGAGAGTCGGTTGTTTGAAGAGGCATGTTTTGTCGACTTGTGTTTGGTTGATGGTTTTGTACACCAATATGTAAGAGTACATGGAGATATTCACATGATGTGAATTTTTTTCTTTGAAGGAGAAAAATGATATGTCAGCGAGCTATGTTTCTTGTATGATGTGTTTTCATTTTGATGGTTTTGTTTGTGACAAGACGTCACAAGATTTTAGGAAGGTCCACTCTTGAGCGAGAGCCTCATGATTACAACCTAATCATGAGAATCAAATGGGAGTGCATCCTTATTTTGAAAACAAACCTCTAGATAGGATTCTAAGCTACCTAGGACTCAAACCATTATTTTTTAATTTGAAATATCATGGTGTGTTGTTTCAATGCCTAAATCCACAACCCTAACATAAATTGTTTTATTCTTTTTTTGCAGGATTTAGTTGGTTATATTAAAAGTCAGTTGAATTTAAAATTCTTGGCTTAGTGGCATGAACCAAACATATTGTACATGTATTAAATGAGGAATTTCACTCTCCCAATCATTTCTAAATCACCCATATCACCAAGAAAACATGTTTTAAAAGAACATACTTTGGTATGGGAAAGACCTTAGGTTTCAAATATTATAAGAAGGTTTTTGATATGGTTGAGAGAATGTGGAAAATAGAATCCATAAACAAATTATTTTTCAAACCGTATTACTTTCAAAGTATCAACAAGGAACATGTACAAGGGTGTTCAATGAATTAACGCTATTTATTTAAATTCCATGATGTACATATCTTACTCATAATTTTAACAAATTATTAAATAATGATCTAGATTGGATAATTATATTATTTTTCATATATTTTGATGCTTATAGAGTGAAAAAATTGAAAGAATCAACTTGTAGGGTCATTTTATTGGTGGGTGGAGAATTGGGGTCTAAAACCTTTTGGAGACATTTTGAGGCATTAAATGACATTTATGGGGGTCAAACGATTATCCCTTGTGCCGAAATCTTGACCATTATTCTACACTTAAAGACATATCCAATGGTGCAAGAAAAACATCAAACGAAGTTCATTCAAAATTTATGCCTTTAGTAAGTTGACCTATCATGTTGACCACCATGGTACGAGAGAATGACATTTTAGCCCCATTACTCATGCATGGCAAGCTAGCTACATGTGGAATTTTAACAAGACTCTAAAAGGTCTAAAATCACAAACCTCGTTAATGGTTGGCAGAGTCAAATCTTACACCTAGTTGGCTATCACACTATGTTAAATACTTGGCCACTAGGAGGAATAAGAGTTCCATTTTGTGTTATTGTATTTTGTTCCATAGTTGAAAATACAACTAGGAGTGTGAAGTTAGAGAGAAACATGTATGAAGTTAAGTTTTTATAGCAACCTTACATGCTAAAAGTCTTAGCTAACTCTAGAGAGATTACCTCTCTCTTTGTACTCACATATTTTCCATACCAGAAAAGAGAGAGTAGAGCATGTTTACATTTTAGTGTTGTTTTTCTCCCATAAGGATTTACTAGGGAAAAAGGAGTCTAGAGCATCATTACTTTTTAGGGTTGCTTGTCTCCCATATAAGGATTTCCTAGGAAAATAATTGTGTTGATTGTCTAGAGATATGTATGTGTGTGTTTCATTATGTTCTCTATTTCTTACGTTGTGTTTCATTATGTTTTTATATTTCTTACATTTCCTATTGCCACGGTGTACATTTATATCTAAAGAGTCCAAAACCTCATTCAATACCATATGTTTTGTTGATGTATTTTGATTGGTTATATTGCATTTCTTTTGCAGTTGTTGCTGTGGGCCTCACCATCTAGTGATTTTAGGTAAAAAATTATTTACATGGAATTTTGAGGTATTCTAGAATGTTTATTATTTATCACTACTAGCCTTGGTGATTTAGTTGTTTGTTTTGATGCTGCTTGGTTACCCATATTTAATAGTTGTTCATGTTTAATTCATTGTTAAGGCTTTTTATTGGCCTATGAGGATGTATTTTTCTCAAATCCATAATGGCTAAAAGAATGAAATTTATCTATGAAAAAGAGAGGTCATATGGAAAACAAATTGTTTGCAAGTGTTCTTTTGAACCCATAGAACTTGCAACCCCAATATGGATACAATACTAAGTAATACATAGCCTCCTCATCTAACTTAACCAGGGATTTGCAATACTATATTTGAGTTGGCTAGCTCCATTTCAAGATATCATAATGTTAGATTATTATTTCTATAGATTTTGATTATGGTAGTAAAATGTTACAAAAAACAGGAAACTACAAATAATATTATTCTAGATATATGTAAAAAGGACATGGTAGAGAAAATCAAACAATATTAAACTTTTCATAAATAGTTTAGATATAAATACATTTTCTAATTTTGATTGTAAATTCCAAGGCTTAAAGCAATAATTTTTCTAATAATTTTTTTTTTTAATTAATAAATAAAAAAGAAGCATTTTCAATCAAAATCACATCCAACATATAATAAAAATAATAAAAACAATTTAAAACTTCATACACTATGACATTACTATGGCAAAGAGCATAAAAATATATGTAAGCAAAAAATCCTTTTATATAATAATGGAGAGCTTCAAATATACAAGAAAAAAATATTTCAGCCTCCTTGTATCCCAGAGAAAGAGTTGCTCAAACAATCATATTTTAAACAATTAAAACTTGGAGAAAATCATCTATTTTTGAATTTCAATTAAATATAAAAAATTAGTCAAATATTTCAAATCTGTTTTTTGGCTAGTTGCAGAGTGTAGGTCAATTCTAGCTAGAGAGAGACTCCAAGAAGGGGTTTCAAGATAGAGCAGGTTTCCAACATTCCAATCAAGAAGGGAGGAAAATATTTCCAACAAAAGAGGCAAGAACAAGTTCCCTAGTGGTAGTGCTATGCAACCCAATTAGTCAGTGCATGTTGCAGGCAAGAGTGCGAGTAGTTGGTAGTCTCCAAAGAGAGTTTCTAGAGGTAGAACGAGTTTCCCAAAAGTAGTACTACACATTTTATTAGGTAGGACTGCATCTAGCATGGAGAAAATCATCTATTTTTGAATTTCAATCATATAAAAAATTAGTCAAATATTTCAAATTTGTTTTTTGGCTAGTTGCAGAGTGTAGGTGCAGTTCTAGCTAGAGAGAGACTCCAATAAAGGGTTTCAAGACAGAGCAGGTTTCCAACATTCCAGTCAAGAAGGGAGGCAAATATTTCCAACAAAAGAAGCAAGAACAAGTTCCCTAGTGGTAGTGTTATGCAACCCAGTTATTCAGTGCATGTTGCAGGCAAGAGTGCGAGTAGCTGGGAGTCTCCAAAGAGAGTTTCTAGAGGTAGAACGAGTTTCTCTCCCTCTCAAACTACTCCCTCTCACATCTTCCTATTGAAGCAAGCCTTTAGCCCATTGAAAACTTGGTTATGACTAGGCATTTTATGTATAAGAAGGAAGTTGAACCACATCGAAGCCAAGAGGTTCAAAAAAATTGCTTTTAACTATAGCCAAAGCCCCCACCTTTGGCTCAAGAGGAGATGACATCAGGCAAAATTTTAGGGGCTAATATTAGTAGGTGGGCTAATTTTCCATGCTTTTTCCAAAAAAAGATTAGCCAATTTCATTTTTTCTCTAAAATGATTTGCCAAAATTTTATAGTAAACCATTATTTTACCTTAAAAATGGCCAAAAATATTATCTCAACTAATATAAAATCATTGGAAATCTAAATATTTCTACAAAAATATCACAATTTGCATATTAGGGACTAGTAAGATTACCAAGGTTTCTAAACTTTAAGATAAAGTAGCATCCTTGATGTTAGTTTTTGGTTAGATGATTAGGTATAAAGTAACAAATCATTTTGCAGTATATTGATAATATTAAAAATAATATTAGTTCAAGACTATTGGTTAGTTCCCAAAATAATGTGAGATGGAAGCATTTGATACATTTGCCACACTCAAAGAGTTGAAAATGAAAAACAATTTCTCTTATATTATCTATCATATACTCACATTTGATCTATGAAAACTCTTCGTGCTTTTTAAACATAAAAACAAAATAGTAAAAAATTGAGACTAATCTCTTACTTCTTAAAGTACAACAAATATTTTTTAATTTTTCGAAATAATAATTAAAAAAATATTTAATTTCAAAATAATTATTATTTTATTATTTATAAATAAAATTAACAATAAAATATGTTTATAATGAACTGTTGTCAATGATAATATAAAAACTGTTAAATAATTTTAATTTTACTCCAATCATTATATAAATTAATATTATTCATTAAAAAAATACCTTTTAATATTTTAAATATATTGAAACCTCTACTATCAAAATTTCAAATAAGCATTTTTCTTCCTTCTTATACAACACTATGCCAACACCATGCTAAAAAAATTCAAAGAAGACACAACTTCAAATTTTTACAGAGTTGAGATCTCAGATGCTACCACATCAAAACGTTGTGGATCTCACAGAATCATCTAGAAGCATTGTTACAAAGTGCTAGCATGATAATCGATGGAAAGGCTGAGAGGATGGAACAAATGTACACAAAACAAATTTCTATTCATAAAAATTTTTCCATACATAATTACTGAGTTTCTATTTTTTGGTCCTTTTATTTTCATATATATCTCACAATGATCCAACCATAAACACTTAATTTACTAAATATAAAAACAGGCAAACATACACTAAATTAGAATTTTCCAAATATAAACTGAACTGTAATTAACTCTACATTGCATGCATACATATGAGGGCAATGGAGTAATTTACTATTTAATTATGATGTATAAAATATGCTGTAATGGTTATTTAGAGAGTCATTGCTCTGCCCCACTAATTCATATCATAATGCTTTGCTTCCTTAACAACGCTCAAATGTATGCGTTTTCTCAATTTTTTGTGTGTTTTATGTGAATCCTTTTGTGTGGGTAAAGATCTGATACTCTCCCCACTAAGGCCTTAACTGGAGCGTTTTCAGATTTGTTACACATTGTCAAAACTAGTAAAACGTTAATATCCAGGGTGGTCATGGAGGGAACTATATAAGTTCAGCAGTGAAGACAAATTAGGCGATAATTTGGGAAATAGTAGTTAGGTTTTTTTAGTGCAGAGGGCCTCTTGTCAGAGCAGGAAAACGTTCACTTATTTGGTTTGTTTTGTCTTGTCATTTCATTTCTTGATAAGGTGCCTCCTGCTCAAATGTTTAAGAATGGATTACAAGAATATGCACAGAAGAAATCTTTGTCATTTCCTGTCTACCACATTGTGAATGATGGATCTGACCATCTTCCACAATTTAAGTGCAGTGTGACAATCAATGGAAAAAAATATGAATCCCCTCCTAGTTTCAGCCGCAAGAAGGAAGCACAGAATGCTACAGCTAAGGAAGCTGTAGCAGATTTGCAAAGGTAGGGATTTAAGTTTAAAGTAAGTCTCACTTCTACCCAGATGCTCAAGACCATTTTTAAAAGCTTTTTTTTTTAATATTTGGCATCTATTTTTCCCATTATCTTTTTTAGGATTGTATCAGGTTTATTAACAATTTTAGTGATTTTTATTTCAAATATGGTGGATGTTAATAATTTTAGTGATTTTGTTTGAACATGGTAGAGTGTTCTGTAAACTTCCCTAATCTATTTGCTGAGCAGGAGATAAAACGGCCTAATTGTGTCCTTGCTGAGCTTGCTTCAATGCTGAACATACTTCCTCCTACGTATCACTTTATGAACTCTGTCACAACAACTGTGGAGATTAATGGGGCTTCCTACACTGGAACTCCAACTGACAGTCAGAAGGAGGCTGCAAACAAAGCAGCATTTGTAGCAATTTGGGCAATTTAGCCCCATCACTGTGAGTTTCTGGGCAATGGAAAACAATCCAGTCAAGAGTTGTCTCAAAGAACGAAACAACACAAACGGAAGAGGAGAACTGGCACATCTTGACACAAGCTTGATGTGTGACAAAAGAGTTTTGTTCATGTTTCGAAATTTTGATTTTTGTCTCACTTCATTTCTGTTTAAATGGATTGATTTTAGCCTATAAGGATATTTAGTTATACCTATTGTGGCTCTAGAAAACTTTTAACACATCACCAAAATTTTAATACACAACACAAAAATACATTTTAATACATTTTTCATACACAACACAAAATTTTAATACATTTTTTTAACTCGGAGCACAAAAAATTTTCAAGCGTAACATACCTGACGCAGCAGTCGACGAGCGCGGACGACATGAGCACCAGGGCGGATGGCAGGAGCACCAGGGCGGCCGGCAGGAGAAACAGAGCGAAAACAGTAACAAACAGGGCGGCTGGCAAGAGCAACAGAGTGAAAACAGTAACAAACAGCGAAATCACGCGAAAGGAAAATGGTAAACCACAAACATTCACGGGCGATTTATTTATAGAAAATAGTTCGGCCGAACTATTTGAAAAGAAAAATTTCGGCCGAACTCACATTTCGGCCGAACTTTTTAATGGTTGTAGAACTTACATTGTCGGTTTTAATCTTAAACAAAAATTTTGTTTGCCGCATCGTCGATGTGTCGTCGGTCTAACGGAAACACGGGATTCGAAATTTGAACTTTATAAGAAATTTTAGTAGAACTATTACAAAATTCGAAAATGAACTATTGTTGAAAAAAATTTCGCACCCTAGATTCTCACAAAAGTGTATGAGATTCACGTTTCCGCCCATAAATAAGTTGATCTTACAGTCCTTAACGATAGGAATTGATCTGGCCTTCAAAAATCCTTAGAAAAACGACCGGGGAGCCACTTTTCAATACAATGCTACCTTACGTGTTTGTGGTAATGCCAAAAGGCAAGAGCACAACAATGATGAGGCTGCCAGGATGTATGGTACCAAGCCCTGAAATGGGGTTCGATTTGGTTTTAAAATTCATTAAACACTGGTCAAAATCCATGGAATTTGTGCATAAGGCGTAGACCCATTTAGAAGAGAGGTTCTGTTAATGATGAGGACCGAATAAAAAAAACCCTCATCGCCATTTTTTCACACTTCAGTTTTTGTATCTAAAATCACCATCGCAGTGTTTTCGATCCAATGGTATTTTGATCGTAAGCCAGATATTAAAATAAATTATCATAATACTTCATTACCATGTATATTTTAACTTCGTCAAACTATTTCATTCCCGCCATTTTTTAACTCCATCAAACTCAGCAAATAAGCCTTCATTCCCGCAAAAAATGCAAGGTAGAGTGGAAATTTTTGTGTGTGAAATAAGGGTAAAATAACATGAATAGGGATCATCTACTTAAATCACTAAATATATACCTAAACCATCAATATGACATCATTTTTTTGAGTAAAATTATGAAATTCCATGGAACAATTCAATTTATAATATATTTTTTTAGAGAAGAAAAAATGATCTTTTTGTATTAATAATATACAAAAACAATACATAATCTGAAAATTTTCCATCATTCAATATATATCCAACAAGTGAGGTCATTGTACACCATTTGATCTAGATATTACATAGTGCCGACATTATGATACTATGTTCAATATAGCCAATCCTCATACAAGATAGGTCATAAAAAATGCAACCTAATGCTTAAAAAAGCTCGATAGAAAGAAAGTTTAAAAATATTTACAAAGCCGAATGCAAAATAAGAGAATAGGAGCGATGGTCGAATTCAAAATATATACAATGAAAAAGACTAGAAGTCAAAAAAGAGCCATGTGAAAACTGAGCAAATGTGGTTATGGAATTTGTATGGATCTCTCCTCAATTATCTAATAGTCCATGGAGTGCTACATCTGAATCCAACCAAATGATTCGGCCAAACCCAACTTTGAGAGAGAGTCTGCCCAAGTATTAACTTGTTGGAAAATGTGTTGGATGCTAGAAACATGTAGTCTCATAATCAAGTATTTGATGTGGGTGATCCAATTCATGAGGTTGGGAGGTTGAAATTGTATCGCCCCATTAACACCGTCAATAACAGATTTTTCATCCCCGTACACATGGAGGGAGGTCACCTGAATATTATAAGCCATCCACAACACACTCCAAAGAGCCATCAATTCTACCTCTGTGTTAGTTCCTGGACCACCGTTCCATAAGCTATGATACCGATCTTTATGATTAAGTTTAATCCAGGAACCACATCCACAGATGCCCTCCTGCTTTGCTCCATCAAAGTATCCTACAGGTAGGGCCATTGGGAAAGGTTGAAGACGATGAGAAATATCCCAAAGAGGGATAGATTTGGAAGGGATACCACTGATCCAGATCATGATAGCACTATAAACCTGAGAGTGAACCAACGACCTTCCATTGAAAATGCAACGGTTACTGGAAAGCCATACTTCCCAAAATAAAAAGAAAGGAAACATTATGTATTTCTGAGGTGCTTCCTCCCAATATTCGAAAACCTAAGTAATATTCATGGGCAGCCATGCAGGCTCAAGCAGATAATGAGAAAAAAAATACCAAGTTGTATGTACCTTAAGGGAGGATAGAAATATGTGAGCAACAAATTCGAAATCCAACAAACAAAAAGGGCATCGGCCAGGACCCAGGAAGCCATGCTTAGTCAAATTATCCCAAGTTAATATTTTGTTTTTCCACACTAGTCATCCGAATAAAATGATTTTAGATGGGATAGCCCACTTCCATAATAATAATGATGTTTAAAATGAGCCTTATGATGGTCTACTTATACACATTGATTTTTCACGAGGTGTAGGGGTATGTTTATAACATCACTGCCCTTGAAAGCTTTGTCTTGAAAGCACAGTAATTAGAATTTTCTTTAGTTAAGCACATTTTTGTGGTGGAATGAAGTTTATTAGATATCTATTTATACTTTGTAGAGGTTTGACTTTGTTTGTCCTTTGAGTGTTGGTGAGGTTTCTTTGTATTTTTTGCATCATGGTCTAGTCTTTTGACCTGATTGTTTAACATGAAAACTTTATGCTTATTGGCAATATATTTGAAATACCTGCATGATCAAGAAACTGTTATGGTTAATTAAATTACTAATTAGGTACTACAGAAAGAGGATGATGCTGAGAGGGCTTGCCTGGGTGACTCTGGGAGCAACCCGGAGGTGGTTAGACAAAGCTCTTCTAAGTTACAAATATGAAGAGAAAAAACTGGTGATATATATGTGGTTGCTCAACCTGGGTTGTATGGAAAATCTTGGCAGAGAGTGTTTACCTTTCTGTGTCTTCACGAAAGTAGGTTGTCTGGTCACAGAATAAGATCACTACATGTAGGTGATGGTTCTGTAGTAATTTCTCAGCCTTATCTTCAGAATGGCTAACAGAGAGGATCAGGTTTGAATACAGGATATAATTTGATGAATTTGGAGATTTAGAGTTAAAGAAAATATTGTGGTGATGTTTGGATGGGTGTTAATTTGTAGGGTTTTCCATTTAAAAAAAAAAAATTGTTGTGCTTTCTACCATGCTACCTAGTTGCTTTCCTGTTGCCCTAGCATTTTAACTTTTTCGATGTCTATCTCTCTATTGTTTCTTGCCCCATTTGGTGTCAAAGGCCTTTCATCAAGGACCATTTGGGAATCCAAGTTCCCAAAGGATTTTAGGGATTGAGAACTTCCTTCATAAGTCTTTTTCTTCTCCCTCAACCCTTGAATCCCCCTCCTCTCTCCCTAGAAGATAAATTCCCTTGCTTAAAAGGAAAGCAAGTCCCACTCTTTATTTTATCTTAGGGAAAGGGTTTCGAGGGTCACTTCCCACCTATTCATTGACCTATACTCTACAAGTGACTTCCTAAACTACCGGGACTCCACCCATCGGTGAAATTCCATGAAGAGCAAGGAGCCTTAGCTGTGGTGACAATGGGCTAAGCTTCCATCGTTTCCCTTGCAGTTGCCCTCTTAGGAACCCCTTTTAGATCCACTACTAGTTTGAGTGGTAACAAGTTGTTCACAATTCCATTTGTGAACAACTCTTTGGTAGGCCCACTTTTGCCATACTACAGCTCCAAGATGAGAATTCCAAGGCTATGGAGGTTTCCCTTCTTCTCATTGAATCAATCCTCTACAATATAGTGAACTAGGGCTAGTTGGTTGGCCCACTTGACTGTTACTTTAGTCCTTCAAAGTTTGCACATCCTTAGGCCCTATACACTTGCCCTTCTACCAATTTTGTTGTCCTTCACAAAAACAAGAGTCAGGGCTCTTCTTTGACAGTAACCTAACAACCCTCCAACTGTACTTGTCCTACCATCAATCTGCCCAACCACAGTCAATTATTTTTACTGATCTAGGGCCCACAATATTGTCTTCATCTAGGGCTCTTCAAATCTGCCACCTAACAATGGTTTGAGTCCTCTCAAGATCACTATTCTTGTGTATCGACAATTTGATATTTGTTGTCCAATCTATGAACAAATATGAACTACTCCTCTTATCATACTTCTAAAAATCTGTAGATGACTGAACTAGGGTCACAAATCAGCCACTAACAGTCCATTTACTAATTTTTTATAGGTTTCTTCAGATATTTGTCTAAAACTCTATGGAAATTCCACCAAAATCAACTCCTCTGCATGTCAATCCATTCTTCATATGGCACATTTCTTCTGCATGCTCAATCTTCTGCTCAGGTTCCACCCTCCTTTGGATCTGTTGTCTCCACACATACTGAATCTGCAAACTATCTTCCATATCTGCGGTCTTTATTGCAGAAATAAACCTTGCTCTAAGGGTCACAACCCATCTTCTTCTACACAAATTTTCCACAGTCTTAGGGTCATACCTTATGAACTAAACATCCTAGGAAATTGTCATAACTATGGCATTATACTTATGTACTTATAATTGTTGTAGAACAAACCCTATCCACACATAGAAAAAACATGACTCTTGCCTCCATAAGAGACTCGACCTAGCTCATATGGATCCATAGATTCTGGGCATTTCTTTGACTAAATCTTGACATGAACTTCAGATCTCAATGTCGACCCTCAAACTAGGGTTAACTTAGTCAATATTACGCATGCGTCGACTTCTGTTATGGCTCTAAATTATAGTGCAAGCCCTCCTCCATTTATGTTGGTCTTTATCACAGACCTTGCGGCCTACTAACCACCACAAGGAAAGATGGTATCAACCCTCTCTTCTATTTCATGTAGAAAATCTAACCAACGGGATTCAATCTAATCTTGTAATGTACTAAAACAAGATATTGAATCCTTCCTACAATTTGTGGAAACAACACACGATCGCACAATCACATATAAGTAAGAGAAACAAGTTATCAATCGCACAACACAAGATGTATCTGGGGAAGCAACTGCTCAAAACCATCTATCTCTATTTTGTATTAAGTCAAGGAATCATGAAACAATATAATGCTTAATCTCTCTTGAGATTCTCAAACACTCTGCCAATTGTCTCCTGCTGATCTAGGAAAAATCGGTCTAATACTTAGCCAATTCTCAGCCTGCCTTGCTCACGCAATTCCTATGGAATTATCTCCATATTAATTAGGAAAATCAACCTTCCTTGATTGCACAATCCATCATGGAATCCCAATGACTTTATAATTGCACATGGGAAATTTTCTATAAATACAACTGATAGTTATGTTCCTCTGAACTGTGTTACAATAAGGATGAAGGGTATTTTTATTATTTAAAAATAAGATAAAACCCTAAACAACCAAAACCCTAACCCGAGGAGATGTAACACCAAGAGTTTATGGGCCCCGTTGGGGTTAGTTGGGCAGCCAACTTCCCGGGGTCGTAACTTGGTCATATGATCTTCGTTTGACGCACATGATACCTTGTTAGAAAGATCTCTCCGAGGACTACAACAGCTAATGCAATTTATATGAAATTTCCAAACCTTTCATGCCCAAAAAATTCTATTTTTGGCCTCAAAATGGCTCTGGAAGTTCAGGACCCGAAAAATTGACAAAAATAGTAAATTGTGCTATAATTAAGGAAATTGAAAAACTGAAAGAGACAATGGTGAGGGCCCAAGTGGAATAGGCGGGTGGCCACAAATATCCACCTCGATCACCTTCAATCGAATTTCTTGAGCTAACTCAATCATCATGACTTAGTTAACTGACACAAGTTGTTATGAGACGAAATTACAACTTATTGTCCAATTTATTTAAGGGAAAAATAAATTAGACGCCTCACATTCCTCACTCCTGGTACATCAAAATTCCTCACCAGTGTGGGTGCATTTTTTTTTTGTCTTTTCTAGTTGCCAATTTCACTGTTTCTTGTTGAAAATTTCAACACTCCCTCTCAACAAGAAAGGAATTCAATCAATCCCCATCTGGTACCTTTGGAATGTTCTGCATGCTACACTTCTCTAGTGTTGTTTGCACCTGCAAATCCTGAAACTGAATAGCCTCTGAACAACTGAATCAGTATAATGCATCTGTCATCAGAGTCTTCTGGCTCCTGCTAGCTACTGCACCTGTCTAGTAGTGGATTCTATGCACTGTTGCTGACATCTACATCCGTGCCCTTTGAATTGTTGCTAACTTTGATTTGTGCTCTAGTATTTGACATTTGTCACTCTGATTTCTGTCTTGTTGACATCTGACTACATCAATCTAATTGATCCTTCCTACTACTGTTGTACTGTGGGCTCCTCGTAGCCAGGTTCGATCCATGAGACATGCCATCTCAATGGACCTTGCCCAAATTTCTTATCTTGGGATTATGTCTACACATAACCCCACCGTACACCTCGAGGTATGGCTGCTCCCTCTTCCCATCTGGCTTGAAATTTCCCCCTCATGGAGGTCTCTTCTTGAGTGGACGCTTCCACTCAGTCTCCTCTCTGCTTCTCCAATTGTGGCAGCTACTCCACAACCTTCTGAGACTGCTTCTCATGAGGATGCATGTTGAGAGGTAATTTATGCTCCCTTTAAACCACCAAGTCTTTAACTTCCGCCTTTCTCCTCAAATATTTGCATGCATCTGGTACCTCAATTACATATAGGTTCTTGACTCGCGCACAGTGTAATTGTCCCAACGTTACAAAAAGTTTCTAAAAAAGAGTTGATTTTAAATCGATGATATCTCCCTCATCCGAGCTCCAATTCGACCGATTTTTTTTTTCTATTTCGGTAGATTTTCGCAAGGAATCAAAATAGCCTATTTTTTTTTTGAAAATTTTACACCAAAATATTCAAATATTCTATGCAAACTCGCCGCCCAAAAAAATTCTGCTCTAATACCATGTAGAAAATCTAACCAACAAGATTCAATCTAATCTTGTAATATACTAAAACAAGATATTGAATCCTTCCTACAATTTGCGGAAAAAAAACACGATCGCACAATCACATATAAGTAAGAGAAATAAATTATCAATCGCACAACAACATGATGTATTTGGGGAAAGAAACTGCTCAAAACCCCTCTATCTCTATTGTGTATTAAGTCAAGGAATCATGAAACAATACATTAATGCTTAATCTCTCATGAGATTCTCTAGCACTCTGTCAATTGTCTCCCGTTGATCTAGGCAAACTCAGTCTAGTACTTAGCCAATTCTCATCCTTACTTCAGCCTGCCTTGCTCATGCAATTCCTAGGGAATTAAATCCTTATTAAGTAGGAAAATCAATCTTCCTTGATTGCACAATCCATCATGGCATCCGAATGACTTTATAATTGCACATGGGAAATTTTCTCTGAATACAAATGATAGTTATGTTCCCTTTAACCTCTGTCTCAGCTGGGTATTCCTCGAAATTGACATGCATGCAACTATTAATAGAGAATTTTCAGTTATATGATTGATCACTCATTATGAATTAAATCTAATTTAATTCACTGGACCTCTCACTAGCTCATCACTCAGTTAGAACTAGTTAAACTAATTTTAACTCATTTAATTGAGTTAATTACACTTTCACCCCACTAATGCATCAACTTCAACTGGACCCCAAAAATATTAGAATCCCTCTAGAGGCCTCATATTAGACCCTCAACTCGAATTTCTTGAGCTAACTCAGTCATCATGACTTAATTAACTGACACAAGTTGTTATGAGATGAAATTACAATTTATTGTCCAATTTATTTAAGGGAAAAATAAATTAGACGCCCCACATTCCTCACTCCTAGTGCATCAAAATTCCTCACCAGTGTGGGTGCATTTTTTTTTGTCCTTTCTGGTTTCCAATCTCACTGTTTCTTGTTGCAAATTTCAACATTTCAAAATTTGATGCGGCCTTCACACAAAGACACCATTGAAATCACATGCCCAGATTCTCATGAGAAACCTCTCTTAAGCTTGATCTGCCAGAAGAGAACCAACAATATTCCATCCTACTTCCTAGCACAAACCGACCATTAAGGTATGCAACATTCTTCTGAACCCTCACATGATGATCTTTCTCTTGGAGGATGATCATGACCTCCCTTTAGCAACCCTTACTCGGCCCTCGTACTCGACCTACTTTAGGACTACATCTCTCTTCACCCCCTTGATGTGCCAGATAGTGGGAATACATGTCAAACATGCTAATATGTGCTAAGTGATAAGGCATGCCAAGATGTACAAGGGTGTGTCAATGCATGTCAGGGAATGTCAAGACAACAAAAGGGAGAAAAAAGTTAAACTACAAGGAAATGAACACATAAGAGGGTTAATAAGTCATCAATTTACCTTTTCCAAGAGGGGCATGCTAGGCACACCAACACTAGGCAGCAATAGGTGCCAAGTGCAAAGTATTAGTGCATTCTAAGTGCCAAGTATTCCTTTGTTGCTTCTCACCTACTTTCCAACAATTGATCTTCACAAATAAATTTAATATTAAACCATGCTAAATCATACCAAGGCATCTCAATGTATTCCATACATGCTAAGACTTTCCAAGTGCCAACACGTGCCAAGTGCCAATATGTGTCAGGGACTAGTGTTATGCATGTTATGAAGTGGAAGGGAATGTTGAAGAGTGCTAAGGTGTGCTAGAGAGTGATAATGCATGTTGATGAGTGTTAAGGATTACTAGGAAAAAAAATTAAGGGAGCACTAGGTAAAAATTCATGGAAGCTAATGAATATGAGGAACGTGTGCCAAAGACTAGTGTTAATGAGTGTTAGTTGTCATGCCAAGGAGGGAGTGACAAGGTATGCTAAGAATTGGTAAGGCATGCTAGGGAATATCAAGGCATGTCAAGAATTCCCAAAGTGTGCTTGGGAGTTCCAAGGTGTGCTAATTATATCATGTGCCAATTAATAGTGCCAATATATGCCAATACATGCTAGGTGCTAAGGATATTGTGTCGCAGGGTGCCAGGGTATGTCAATATGTGTCAAGGCAACAAAAGGAAGAACCAATATTAAGAGGGTTAATAAGTTAGGACTTTATCTTTTTGAAAAGGGGCATGCTAGGCACACTAATAATAGGTCCTAATACATGCCAAGTGGCATTGTGTGCCAAGTGCTAATGTATGTCAATGCATTCAACCAAGGTGTTCCAAGGCATGCTAGGGACTATATGCAGCATGCCAACACATGCTAGGAGAGTTCCATGTTGTGCTAGTGCATGCCACCATGTGCTTGGGTGTCAGTGTCATCACAATATGTTCTAGGTACAAATATGTTCCAAGACATGTGGGGTGCTAAGAAATGTTAGTGTGTGCCAAAGCATTAACTTAAGGTGTGCCCAAATTGTTGAGGATTGTTAGGTCTTTCTCATTAATAGAATTGTCAAAGCTTGATTATGTATTAAATAATATATTTCCTACACACAATAGTGGAACTTTATCTAAAGGGAATTTGCTAGATAATAAACTTAATAGATATGAATCATGTGTTGACTCATAGGAAATCTCTATTCGACTAGTCATTACTTGAGGGAAATGATACACACTAATTACTTCTAAAAAAATTGACTAACCCTAACCACTATGGCCTTTGACATATTATAAAAAATACTCCACAATAATTGTATTAAATCATTATCTTTTGACAAAAAATATATTAACAGGCACATAGCGTCATCAAAAACTCATTGGAATGATCAATGATAATGTGCATTTTTTGACCGTCACCAAAAGTAACAAAAAGAGCATTGGTGAGGGTCATTAAAAGTTCGTCACTAGAAGTGTCACCAAAGAGAGAATTAGTGATGGCCCTTTAACAACCCTCACCAAAAGTGTCAATGAAAATGTCTTTGGTGACAGACCATAAAGGAGCATCACTAGATACACCTACAGTGATGGTTTTTTAATGATCAATGATGACGGACATTTTTTGACCATCACCAAAAGTAAAAAAAAGAGCATTGGTGAGGGTCATTAAAAGTTCATCACTAGAAGTGTCACTAAAGAGAGAATTAGTGATGGGCCTTTAACGGCCCTCACCAAAAGTTTCATTGAAAATGTCTTTGGTGACGGACCGTGCTCATCATCACTATATACAATTTACAAAAGGACGGTTTTTGCTATCCGTCACCATATGTGTGACATTGGTGACTCTGACCTAAAGGTCACTTCACAAGCATGACCCTCACCAATTTGTTTT